>JAPSGF010000040.1:5559892-5653161 GCA_035772895.1 Perdix hodgsoniae
CCCCCCCCCCCCCCCCCCCCAAAAAAAAAAAAATTAAAAAAAACTTAGGAAGATGAGTACACTGTATTTCTTCAATTCAGTGCTGATATATCTGATTTCCCTCCAGGACAGACCAAACATTAAATAACACTGAACAGTCTGACTGCGTAACTAAAATACTTGCAATGAAAAGTTTTCACTCTCAGCTTATTTCCTAGTTTACAAAAGCTCTTATCAAAAAAGCTCTCTAAATTGGAATTAGTGAGTGATCCAGGTCTCTAAAGCCCAGGGACTGGAAGTGAAGATTTCTTAATTATACCAGCAGGGGCTTGATTTCTATTCTTAGTGCAGCTGGGTAATGTTGTTAGGTTCTTGCAGAGCACTGTTTTTCATTGGCAGGGATAGCCCCTGGTTTGCTTTGACTAAAATACAGAGCTCTTTAAATTGAAGCATCTTCACATACATGTGCAGAGGGGCACACGCTTCCTAGTCACACCCCCGGCCAGTTCTTCAACAGAACCCATCTTCTTCTAGAGTGCAATAGTTCCTTCCTTGGGAATTTAGTTACCATTCTCAGAGCTCTACCTATTTTTCTTGCAACACTTTTTGTTCCGCAGGTTGCTTCTGCAACACCTTACTTCCCATTGCTGGGTTAGAGACAAAACCCGCAGCAGCAGTTGAGATCATGCCCCTAATGACAAATGGCACCATAAGAACCACCAATGTTAAGAACTTCCATCCACAGCAGCTGACCTGCAGTTTTACCAAAATAGATCCAATACTGGATTGGCTCCCTCCAAAATCAACCCAAAGTCACGTTACACAGGACCAGAATCCAAAACTCTACCCCAAGAAAGAAATCACTACAGATTAACTACTAGATCTCAAATCCTTGGAACACTCTAATAAAACTTGCAGAATAGTATTTTACAAAGTACAACACATTGCCCATAGCTGCAGTTTAAGTACATTAGGGTTAGGGGGTGGGGGAAGGTAGCGCATTAGTTTATCATCTTAAGGCTTCTGGTCAGAATCCAAAGAATTGGGTTCAATCCCCAAATAGGTCATCTATTTTCCTCTTTAAAAATATTTGACTCATGCTGGCAACGCTCTGGAGACAAATGAAATCTGGACTCTGAACAAGACAGAGCTGTGGCTGTTAAGACAGCTATTTCAGTCTCGTGAGCTGATAGTTACTAGTTGTCTTCTCAGAGGAATAGCAGGCATCTGCAGCATCTCTTCAGCTTTGCACAGTGTGCTTGGACAACTCCAACAGGGCAAGTCAACCGCGTGTCAGAGCAACTGGTGGTCACACGTGATGCTGTGAGACACAGGAATGTAAAGATGCAGTATTTCTACCCGTTCATACTGTCTTATCAAAATTCAGACTTGCTTGCTGGGAAACTGTTCTCTCTTTGCTACCTTTTCTGCCAAAACCCAACTGTAACAACAAAAGTTTATAAACAATGAAAATTCCAGCTGCTTGACATCAGCAATGTGAAGCTTTCACTTCACACTGATACAAATATTTACCCTGAGCTCTGACAAAGCTTTCCTTGCCCATGTCGCCCTTAATCATACATTTTTCCTTGATTGAGTTATGCTTTCCAGTACGTGATTTGCTCTGGTTTACTTTTTAACACATCCCAGAGGCTTCGTCAAAATCAGCTCAGTGCAGGCCATGTCATTTGGTAGCTGCCAAACATGCTACTCAGAAGGACCCTGGCAAATAGAAAAACAGCGTCCTCTTCTAACTGCCCCAATAAACGTGTTAGTTCGTTTCTGACCACCATTTATTTCTTAGGTCCCGCATATCCATAAAGCAATGAGCCAAGAAAATAAACAGAAACACGCTTGTTTTTCTTTTCATCTGCTCCCTTGGGACAACACACTGACTTCTTTGGCACCTTATAGCTGAGAAACTGCAAACTATCGAGGATTCACTTCTTATTTATGAGACAGATTATTAATGGAGGGAGGAAACAATAAGAATCTCCTTTTTTTCCCCTCCTGTATTAATACTTGCGAAACTAAGTATACAAGAATTAAAAAACATATCTACCTGAACACACAGGAACATCACAGCCTATTTTGTTAACTGTAATTAAGTATATTCTGCTAATAGAAAATTGTGAAATTTTGCAGTTACACTAGAATAAACCCATTAAAGTGCATCAAGGAGAACAATCTACTAACAAGGGAATGAAGCTTGTTTCAACCCATGCAGTAATAAAATGTATTTACATTCCAGTGCAATAATCAATACAAAGTTATTCTGTCACTTATTTCCACCCTTTTCCTTTTTGATACCTCTCTGCATCCCAGTTTGAACTGAGAATGCTATCACTTGAAAAATAAGACTGAGACGTCCCAAATCCATCTACTATTACACTAATAATTTGGAGCACATTCTGGCATCCCAGCTGAGTTGTTTTAAACCTGAATACTTCAGTCCCCCATTTCACAGAACATTTTTCTTTCCAGGTGTGCAAGATCTCACCATCTAAAAGCTTGACTATTACTGCTGTTTCACATCAGAAGCAAGAAAAATTTGAGTAATACTTCGTGGTCTAATAAATCACTAATTCAGCTCAAAGCTAGGCAGTAAACATTAGAAAAGTGTAAATGAATATTAACAAATGCTTCAATCTTCCAATAATACAAAAATCCTATGAACTTTCTGAAGTACTCGGAGTTTAAGTTTTGTTCCGTTCACATCTGGTGATGTAATTTAAAGATGCAGCCATGAGTCCAATCTTGGCTCCAGTTTGAAGTAACCCCTGCAGGTCTCAGGAGATGTAGCAAAAGGAAAAAGCAATCTAGGAAGACTTTTTGTCTGGCAAATTCTTAAACAAGTGACAGATTCACACACAAAGATGGTCAGTGCCCATACAGCAACTGCAGTGACTGTTCACCTCTGGTTGAAGAACCACCACTTTGGGCAGCCCCAGTCCCAACACGGCAGGACTGGAGATGACTGAAACTTGTGATGAGCCCAGATTAGAAAAATAAACCTCGAGAATTTAGAGTGAGGATTAGATTTCTTCTCTCTCACATTTTTCTACAATGTCCCAGGTAAACTTCACGTTCTAAATCCATTTGTATCACCTATCTTCAGCCTTTGAATATTTCCTATATTGAAACTGAAGGTGCGTGGTGAATGTTTTGAAGTTACCAAGTAAAAACACACTTCAACGTTAAAGTCATTTAGGAGGACATGCTTCAAATACTTTTATATCCTCTCTCTCTACACATATATTTATCTCTAAAATTTGATTCTGTTAGGACATTAGGGATATTTTAACACTCATATCAAGGCAGTATGACAGAAATCCAATAATTGTGTATCCTGTGGTTACTGTCAGCCATAGACATGTATTTTCGTCACATGAATGTTTGGAGTGTATTTAGAAATAAAAATCATGACCCATGATTTGGTGCCTGAACAACTCAAAACAACCAAGAAAATGAATCATCAGAAAGAGCTGAAGTTTGTTCTGTTCTTACATTGAGTTTAAAATTTAAGAAGGCACAACATCCACATAAAAATAAGCATAACACACTGACCACAGGAAAACAGATTCAAGTGATGACATTTGCTTTATCTAGCCAGATGTATTCATGTCTCAAGCTGCATACGCATAACGTCCCCAATAGTCAAGGAGGAGAAACAGGTCCCACACTAGGGTGGGATTTCTTCAATTGCAAGGAAGAAATATAAAGCTTAATTCAGCTGCCCAGCAAGGCTCTAGTGCCACTTCAAATGCTCAATGGGTCCTCCGTGTTACAGGACACAGGAGAAACAGAGGACGAAATCTTCCAAAGTTGCAATGTGAGCCTAGACAGAAGCTTCTCATTAAGACAGCTATTTTCAGTCAGCTTAGCCCCAAAATGCTTTACATCAGAATTTAGTATCCCTCTTTGTTGAATGCAGATGAATCAGTCACTTGGGGTCCTACAGGCAGTCACTAGGTACAGACAATGTAAGAGAGGTAATGTCAAGAAGAGCAAATCCAACCTACGTGCCTTCTGTACCAACACATCTCAGCAAACTGATTTGCAAAGCAGAAGTGGAGTTTCACATGATCTTACATGTTATGAACTTGGGTTTTGACGAATTGATCGGGATTAATAAATTGAACAGAAAAACAGATCATTTGCAGAAATGTCATGCCAGTGAGTGGAACTTAATATATGGCACCAACAGACTAAGGATAGACTGACTGTCTCCCCTCTAGAGTAGTGCCCTTACTCCCAGGAGGGATCCATCACCCATCACTCATTAGAGGGAAAACAAACACATGAAAATCTAAGGAAAACAGAAGAAAGAAAGTTCTTGATTTCTCACCTTACTGAAATACTTTGTCATGAGTGAAGTAAATTATTCAGATGAAGACACCTTAAACTCTCGGTCTCCCTTTAACAGAATTGAAGATATGAATCCTTCCACACATTTAACTACATTGAGGAAAATATCAGAACTGCATTCAGATAAGTTGCCTTCATTGAATTGGTCTGCTCAACATGTACCTTTCATATAAGGTCTTTGACTGACAAAAGTTCAGGTCTAAACAAGTTAGCTAATACTTAATTCATTCTCATATGCTTTAAAATTTGAAGCTTTTCCATCACAGGAGTGGGGAAAAAAAAGCTATATTAACACCAAAACTTCAGCTGTACTAAAGAATTTCCTGGAGTTTGATAGGACTCAACAACTGATAGAGGTGTTCTTTACGCGCACTTCTCTCAACAGCTTCTGTATCCCTCATCCATCTCAAAGATCACAAGGTTAATTATTAACACCAACTTGCAGACAGACTTCCCCTCTGGAAGAGACTGAGTTATTCTGCTTCCTTTCCAACCAGACAAGATATCCACAATTTGGGTTCCAATTTTTCCAGGCTGCAATCAAGGCTATAACACCAAACTAAGACATGCTATCTCTTAACTCCTGTCCCTGCACCCACACTTGGTCTTCTCTGTGTACTTGTTGGGCATCTCATTCCCAGGTTCAGAGTCAGTAGAGGGAGCACAAGAGCACAAAGAAGTATTAAATAGCTGCAAAGAGTGAAATCACTGTTTGTCTGCAAGTTGTTTTTCTTGATTGTTACCATCCACCCACCAGAACACAAACGCATAAAATCAGGCAAGACTATCATAATGCTTTGAGAGGTAACCCCAGACCAAAAGGAAGTAGAGATTAAGGGCTGGAAAGCCCCCAGCATGGGCAGAAAAAATAACTGTTTCTTAAAACAGACATCTTCAACGCTATGTAGAAAAGTTCCCTACTTTCATAAAGGCTGCAACACCTTTTGACCACATTTAGTACATAACTCAAGAAAATCAAGCATTATTCACTGGGATCAAACAAGATTTATCAGTTATGTTGAGATAAATCAAGACAAAAATCTTGATATGGATACTGTGGTCAAATAAATCTCAGGTTCATCTAAAATTTACCTGAATTCCAGAGACTCTCAAGAATTTCTCACATCTGGTTGATGGAAATCCCTGGATTCAGCCTGAATGAACTTTGTGTGATTTAGGTTTGGGTTTGTTTGTTTTTGTTTTGTTTTTTTTTAATCGCAAAAAGGGAAATTCAATTATTTTTCATGGTTTTGGCTTGAAATCAAGTACAACATCACATTTCTAAGCAAGCTTCACTTTTACTTCTCAATTTAATTTTAACCTCAGAGTAAGATCAGGAGGACAAAAGTCCTTACTTATGAATGTAAAACCAGATTTTTGTTGGAGTTATTCCAGCATTATGGCATTTCAGATGGATACTTTAACTTGATTTTTGAGGCCGAAGAGGAAAAAAGTTTTTCCATGAATCCTTACGACTTGCTGGGCAGAACATTCTTCTCATTGTTGTGCAGAAAACTGCGCAAAAAGCAGCGTATGAATGCCTACCAGAGGGCCGAGTGCAGTTCTAAGCGTATATGAGATGCTCTTCCACGTCACCTCAAAAATAATCACAGAAGTTACTGTTATTTAGTCAATGCTGGAAGTTCTGCAGTCCCACTAATCATTAAACATAGGTTTAAGAAGAGTAAAATGCCCCACCCCAAAAATAATCAAGACAGTTTTGTCTACTCCAAATCAGTTATTTGTAAAACCAGGTGTACCAATGCTTTATTTCCTACTTTTCTAGATATGAAGCATTAAATACTACATATCATAGCAGAATAATAAGAGGTTTTCTTGAATAAGAGGAGGAACAAGAAAGAAGAAGAGAATAAGAAATCAGAAAAATTCAGTTGGCTTCAAGCATTAAATCTAGCACACATTAAACCTCTGTAGAGCCACTCATTTCTTTATATACCAACCAACTCATACGAGAAGTCCTAGAAAAGTCAATCCACCGTTTCGAAATAAAAATATCCTGGAGTATTTGAATACTTCAGCATGCACAGAGACCAATAAAGTAACTAGCAGTACTTTTTGGACAGCTTAGGTGCTTTATATGCTGGCTATTCAGAAGCTTTACTACCACTATTGGACTTCACAAAACACCCATGTCATTACTGCATCTTCACACTACATCTTTTTCATTTGTGAATCATTTTCTCATGCTGTCTTGTTCCCATCTCATGTGAGCCAAGACTATTTTCTACTACATTCAAATATTTATTGATATGCTTTCAGCAAACATGAATCTACCATCATTAAAGCACCATATTTCTTGCACTTGTTTAAAGCAGGAACCCATTCTGAAAGGTCAGTGTGCATAAACAGTACATTTACTGGCATCCAATTAACTATGTCACATCCATGCAGCTGAAAGTTATCCCTGTAACAGCTAAGCTTTGCAAGAATCAAGCTCATTATATACATAATATGGGTTACATAAGAAGCAACAGCAACAAGACTACCTCGTCACGTCCAGGTCATTACCTTTGAGATGATATTCCTATCAGCTTAGCCATTATCTTAAGCCCTGGTGGAGATACGTATCTGCACATGTGAGATGTGAAAATGATTTGGGATTCTTGGCACTTTCAGCTTTGGCCATTTCACAGCAAGAGACCAATAACTGCTAGACACTGACTTTCTGAAGTTAAGAGCCTTCTGAAAGATAAGTTCCTCCCAATTTAGACCAAACAAGTCCAAAGCTAGCACTCAAAAACTGAGATTCAGAGTAATTTAAAAGAAATCCTGATTGAGAACTACTCTAAGCACTATTTCACATTTCATTAGAAGAAACAGTTAAAGATTAGTTTTGAACTACAGAATATTTTGAAAAAGCCCCGCTTACAGAAGAAAATTTCAATGTCATTTCCACTTCCAATAAGCTAACATTAAACTAAAGTATGTTTGAAAACAGTACATATTAACCAAGCTGACGCATCACTGATGATAGTATCGGTGTGCACACAATGCTTTTGTAAAACATGAAAGATGGCACTAATAAAAAGACAGAACTAATCTGACTTCATGGTGACTCAGAAAAGCACACAATGCCGTACTACTGTACTGGCAGGTAATCTACTGCCTCTTTAAATAAATCTAAATATTAGGTCTAGGAAGGATCAACCTGAGAAAAATGCTAAAATATAGCTGCTAAAGTTAATACTTACTTAATACTTGCTTTTCTACAAGACTCAAAATGAAAAGGCTTTCCGACCATTATAAGATGTACAGTCTTAATCTACATTTCAATAAGATATTTAAAGGCAAAGCTGAAACTGTCAAGGACCCTTTCTTAAGCCTGAGAGAGGCCTACAAAGGAATGCTGACAGCTTCGTTTTCTGTGACACGGAAGCATTATTTTATCACCAAAATGTTATTGTGTTCGTATTCATTTTAGTGCTTCTCTTTGCAGCCTCTTTGAAGCCCCCAGAGGTGTTCAGCAGCACAAACACACGATAGGAGCACTCGTGTTGTCAAGAGCCCTTATGATAAAGGTAGATGAAGAGATGGGTGTAGACATACTTTTTTAAATCAGAAAGGCCAGAAGTTACACTCAAATTAAGTTTCTCACTGAGATGCTCATACAGTAAAATAGTTTGAATGACACGTTGCAGTGCAACAGCCGTAGACGTATGGAAGGATTTTAAGTGCATCTTCATCTCAGCATCCACACTTACTGCTAATACCAGTTTAAATTTCTTTATGTTAAAAAAAAAAAACACAAACACAGTTCTTTCTTGTTTTAATCTTTGTTATAGATGCATTAAACATTGCAGGTCACGCACCTTGTTAAATTAACTTTTCCATTAATAACGTGGCTCCAGTTAAGAACAGCTTTTCTTCTTGTGTGAATGTGTACATACAGACCATAAACAGCTCCTAATTAGTCACATGTGGATTCAAATGTGGACTCGTGTGCTATAAACCAACACCAAAGTATATAAGGAACTGTCAGTCAGATCAAAAGTCAATCCAAAATCATCCCATTTGCAGAGCTGAGATGCTGTCACAGTTAGTTAGCCATAAATGTTTAAAACAGCAACCAAACTTTTATTCTAATTGAGCATGAGTTGAAAGGCTGCACACTTTGATGTCTTCGCTTTTATCATTTGTATATAGCTTAAAACAGCAGATTTTTTTCCTTCTCCTAGAAATAGGAGACATTACTTCTTATTGAAAATATACAGGTAGGTCAGACTGCATTTGTGGAGCCAACGTATGGTTTGCAACCACGCATGTAATCACTTACAGCACCAGTCTTGAAAAAAGTGCAATTACAGTACTTTCTCATTACTATTTAGCCTTTTCTTCTTGTCAACTGTTGACCAAATCTTCCTAAAAAGAAAAATGCATCTTCAGAACATTATCTGAAATGAGGTCCTACATCGCTTTAGGCAAACTGATTCCAAGACTTCAATGGCATCATCATTTCCAATCCTTTAATGTTTTTCAGAAGACAGCAGTGGAGCTTATTTATAGGCATCTGCTCAAATACGCTTCCTGCAATCTGAGAACATGTTAACCGAAACTTGAGAGGCAGCAATGAAAAGTCCAGACCTAATCTTATTACAGCAACACTATTAAACAAGAGGAAAGATGCTTAAAACGCAGGTTGGCTGGAACAAATGCAGCAGAGGAGCCTCTCTGCTACAGCTTAAAGCACGGCATCAGCACAGCCTATGAAGCATCTCAGACCACCCTTCCTCCTTTTGAGGGGACGAGATAATGGTAATGATTGAGTTTGTAACATCAACATTCCCACCTCTGCCTATCAGGATCTAACCGAAATCCCAAGTAAAAGGTTCTCAACTTCAAAAGATGATGCAGCATTCCTCAAACTCATCTCCTCCCTGATAGTGCGTGCATATGCTGGGTGATCTGGGATTAGGATTAATGCTGCCCTCCACAGGCTGAGACTGGGAAATATCACTACACTTGTGTTGTCTGCTAACAAAACAATGCTGGACCCATACCCACATGTAAGTCCCTACATTCATTTTTCTTCCAGTAAGACACAAGCCTCTATCAAAAACTTCACCAACTACCAGCACTACTCTAAAAAGGGAGCAAGATGAAGGGCAGAGGAGCTCCACACTCCTCCGTGATGCCTTCCATACACCCTCATGGGGCAGCAGCTTCATCTCTTTCTCCCAAGAAAACATGCATAGTACTAACATGAATTTATTGCAGTATATCTGAGGAAACGTTCAGCAACGTTCTACATGAATAAAGGTAGAAACTGAGAAAGAGAAGCTCAGTGAAGCTCTGCTCACCTTTGAATTCACCTGGAACTGCAGCCTTCCCTGTTTTTACTTTTTCTTCCTAGTTGTATACATCTCATACCAAAATTCATAAGGATGTATACACATACATATCACTACCAACTGTAACTCATGCTTACGGAAGGTGAAAATTTACCTAGCTCCATAAAGAAGCACACAACCACAGACATCAGTAGACATCAGCAGAAGCAGCAATTTAACCTTCGTTCTTCAAGGAAGGTACCTGGCAACGCAGCAGCATCTCTCTAGACACTGCGCAGTGATTTCTATGAACCCAAAACTGTAGCTGGGACCAAGGAATCTTCGTGTTAGGGATAGCACAAAAACACACCAAGGAACAAACTCAAGTTCTAAGTGAACTTAGAATGTGAGAAGCATGAGAAAGCTATAATTCCCCCCCCCCCCCCCAAATCAATCACCAAGGTTGGAAAAGACCTCCAAGACCATCCAGTGCAACCATCCACCTACCACCAATATTTTCCCACTGAAGCAAAAGAGACTGGTTCTGTTCTCACCTTTTTAATTCTTGTATTAGCGTAACCTCATTGCTTCCAACATGAGATAATGCAACCTTTGATCATTTGTCCAAGGGCAGCCCAGATGTCTTTGGTAAAGCTGTGAGTGCCGCACAGCCTGATGTTCAATCACGACACCATCCTAATTCCCATGATCAGTAAGCTAAAAGGTGATTATAGAGAAAGTCTCCCCTAAAATGATTCCCATTGAAACAGTGCCCAGCATATTCCCTCCAGAGGCACTCTGTCAGGGTTTCTGCTCTCCCTTCCTGCCATGCTGAAGATGCCAGGTATACTGGCAAAGGGGAAGGCAGTGATACAACTTAAGTGTAGTTTGGAATGGACAGGAGATGAGTCCGAGGAATGCTGCATCATCTTTTGAAGATGAGGACATTTTACTCGGGATTTTGGTTAGATCCTGATAGGCAGAGGTGGGAATGCTGATGTTACAAACTCGATTGTTACTATTATCTCTTGTCCCCTCAAAAGGAGGAGGGGCAGGGAACGGCAAAAAGACTGCAGGATCTGTGGGAACGGGCTATCTAGCAGTGATTGTGGCCATTATTTTTCCTCTTTCATAGCGCTACCTTTTCAACTGTGCTTGAGATCTTCGTTGTTGTCTAGTACCCTGCAGCACTGGCCTGATGCGATGAGACTCCAGCAAAATACAGCAGATAAAAGCATGCACTGCAAGTGTGATGAATTGCAATGACAAGGTTGGGTTGGGGGTAACTTGTGAACGATCTAGTGAATTGAAAATGCCTGTGCACTCTGCCTAGAAGCAGTGGAAAGAGAATACGGGCAGTGCCAGTTGCATGCTACAGGCAGGAGCCTTGCTGAGAACACAGGAGAAACACACCATACCTTATTAACACGCCCAGCTTCTCAACAAGCTCTTTAGAAAACAAATATATAGCATCAGCAATCAACCATATTATTATTAATAATGCAGTTAAAATGTGCAGAGGAGGTGAATTTGGTATGAATCCAGCATCTGAATTATGTACTATTGAAATGAAAATCTCTGCTTAGGTACCCAGAGAACATAGACACTGCTATAAAAACCCAGTACGCAGCATACAAAGGCACGCAACTAACTAAAACCCAGCTCAAGTCATGAATAAAAACAATGCAATAATTCTTTGCACTCTAGAGCATCTTTCATTCATGGTTCAAAAGTAATTCTGCACACACATTCCCTGGTAAATACAACAACATACTACAACAGATGAGGAACAGTAACATGGTTTTCAGGAAGGGAAATTGAGTCAGGAGTAATCCAGCATTTGAACACCAGTGAAATGGTATTGATGGGAGCACATTAAGGATGCCACATCAGGCATCCTTATGTCACAGCTAGTGTATCTTTGAGAAAACATTTGTTTACTTTCAGTCCTGAAGATCAGTGCTGAAGTCCCTTCTGTGTCCCTCAGCCAACAAAATGGCAAATGTTCAACTATTACACACACTTTCTTTCATCATCATCATCCCTTGGGTCCTTTTCATTACCCGAATAAACCTACAAGAATAAAGTCATGCAGTACCTGCGCTTAGATACGTTCTGGTTTGTTCAAATCAAAGCTAAGATTACCACTGTAAACCTCACAGTGACACAACATGATACATCCTTAAGTTCACAGAAAAGCACAGAACTTCCCCTATGGCAGTTAAACCCTAGAAAATTTAGTGAAAAAAATCTTAAGCAAAAAATGCAATCACGGTTCTCCACTATTTGCACCAAGATTTTAAGTCACAACAGCATTTTGCATCACTACGATACTTAGTGTTTGTTAAAAAAAATCTTAAAATACAGACATGAGAATTAAAAATAATTATTTCCTCTTGAGAAGACTTTCCTGGAAAACAAAGTACTGCACCTCTAGGGAAGGTCTGATATTTAATAATCTAGTTTTGTGTTCGCATGTTGTATGTTCCCAAAGTTATTCAACACCTTTACATTCCCACCAACCAACATCCTATAGGTCAATGTGCTCCTTAGAACTTAAGTTCTACAGCTTGTCCTCTACCTAAATACTACCACGGGATTTAAATCATTTCCAGACATTATTTTCATACTACCTCACAGTAGACTGGATGCCTGTACATACTTTACCCCTAGTCTTTTTTCCATTGTGTTGCTGATAACCTCACCCAAATATAGGACGTACCTTTCCTTAAGAAAGGCAGTGTTTCATTAACTCTGCTCAGGCTTTTATATTGAATACATGAGATAAGTCTATTCATTTCCAACATTAAATCTGGTAGTTTTTTTTTTTTTTCCTGGAATCACAGCTTCAAGTACTATTTAAAACTTGTAGTTGGCATGTGATAGCCAAATAATTACTCCATACAGTGCTTGCCCTTAAAAGCACTACTTAGGTATCAGTTACTGCTGTGTTTTTTTTTCTTTTTTCTTGATGTAAGCAGGATGCTATTTTATACTTCATCATAAACTAGAGAATAACAATCACAGCTAGAGAACAAACAAAACTCAGAACTCCATTTCTGGAGGAACTTCAAGACAAGCAGCTCTCTTTTTCTATGATCCATTCACATTTCCTTTCTGCACGTGGAACACAGAGCCCTCACCTTTACACAGACAAAGCATGCAGGTCTACGTCATGAAGCCACAGGTTGAGATCTCAGCTACGTATTCACATTGTGCACTGCTTGACTAATGAAGAGAACACTGTGGACACTGAAAGGCAATGTAAAGAATTCAAATCCACTGCCCTAAGCAGATGATGCTCAAAGCCTCCAATAGGCTTAGCCTAATTTCCCACACTTGATTCAAATGAGAAACAGAAATAGAACAAAAAAAAGAAAACTACCTTCTGTCATTGAAGAGCAAGATCTGCACAGGCAGGGATGCACCTTTCAGAGGCTCCAGAAGCATCCTACACCATATATTGTGCTGTTTTACTGTGCTCAGGGTGCACAGAGAGTTTAGCTGGGTCAAGTGTTGAACGTTTCTAAACAAGAGAACTGCATCTCATAACTATTTCCAAACTCATTTTTATTTTCTGTAAGTGAATAGGACTTGCACAGAATGAGAAGCAACAAGTGTGAAATCTTTCATCTACCTTTCCACCTCCAACACCACCAAGAGCAGAAGACAGTACCAAGGCTAGAACATTGATCCCTTCTGATTCCATGGGTAGCAGCCACTGAGTTAGAAGAATTATGTTTTTTTGTTTTAAATCAGAAACAAAGAGAAGATAGTACTTCCAGTACTCCTCAAGCCGACCAAATCTAACATGTGACACATATACAGTCATATACCACTTCTCTTTTAATTTTCAAGTTGGCCTAAAAAGTTGCCAATTCAGTGGCTTACAGCCGAAATCTAAACCTTTACACATTTCTAGATTTACGTCTGCATTTTTTGTTTTAAACCCAACCTGTCCCCATGGGAGCAAACACTTCCTCTCTTGTTCACAAGCTCTTACTTAAAAATTATTGTTAAAAACAAAAACAACCCCAAACCAGCACTATTTGTTTCCACCTCTTTATTATTATAAGCCAAGATCTCCCATCCTTGTTGATTAACGATGCTAGCCAGTGGCCACTGACATCTGATTACCATCGAGAATGTGCTTTCTCTATTAAAAAATTGGCTAATGCTTTAACAGAAACATTATTCAGAAGTTATACTCCCACATCTTAAAATTCAGAATATTCTGTCAGGCAGAAAGGGAGAGAAACACGTTCCAACCCCCCCCTTGCTTTTCATATAGCTGATGAAAAGAAAAATGTTTCCAGTTTTGCTGTGCATTATGCTGTAAATTTGTCACACATCTCTAATCATTCCCACTAAATGTGGTTACTAGCTTCAGTGACAGTTTTGTTGGGAGAAAATCACAATCCTCAGAAAAAAAAGTGCACATTTTATTAGTTTCTTTTTGAAAACTGTTATCATTGCTGCAAACATGCCTCCATTGGAGAAGTGGGATACTAAGGAAGCCATCGCAAGGAGGAGGATGTGAGGCATCTTATCACAGCCCTGAGTGGGAGTGTATCTCCTTGCAGTTGCTGTAATAGTGGCAGTAATTCTTTACTAAAAGGCCATAACGATAACATCTAGAAAATGGCACCACGCTCCCTGAAAAGTAACATGAACATCCCTGAAATATTTCTGGGCTGTATGGTAACCAGCTGCAAACAAAACGAATTAATTCATAACGATTTTATAGCCACACTTCGCATCGCTTTAAAGATAAAGAGGTGAAGGGAGCTTCAAAAGAGGATTTCTGAGTTGCCTCACTTTTTAATAATAATAATAATCTGAAGGAGGAACAGCTGAGCAGAGGGGAAGCTCCAAAAGCGCCGTTTCAAGTGTTTTGTTTTGTTTTCAAAACACATTTGATTGAGAACAAAAGGAGGATGAGGAAAGTCTAAGAGGAGTTTTCAATTGAAAAGGGATGACTGGGAGGGCAGAACTTTGGTGGAAGGTTTCCGTTGCACACTGTACATCCAGTCTCCAGGCAGAACTGGGAAGAACGAGCCAAAACGCTGAACGCCATCAATGCCATTCTGGCTTTTGAATGAATGTGACAGTGAGAGACTGTGGGAAGCTGCCGAACACAAATGGGAAATTTGCAAGTGAAGAATTATTATAATCATCTCCCATAACAGTCAGGTCAGGTTTTGAGGGTTTCTTTTTCCCCCCCCCTTCCTCTTTCCTTCTTCCCCCGTTCTTGCTGGGTACAGTTTAGCTGGCACATTTTGTCCAGGATACTTTTAAGAAGGATCAGAAATGTACTGCTAGGATGAATAGATTACTCAGACTGTTAGCATGGACAAGCAGCAGCCAAGAATCTCACTGAACTCTGTTGACTGCCTTATACCTAAGAAAGAGCTTGGGCAGGTATAAATCATTTCTTTTAATCATTTCCACAGCCACAGCTGCTGCAATCAGTTTTCTTTTGAATTCAGTGCAGCGTAGCAACTCCCTAACTGGACAGATCAACCTTTATGCTCCTCAGGCAGATTCGTGCCCTCTGCAAAACAGATCTGCCAAAGACCTTCAGCATCCTGAAGTCCACAACAAAAGACCTGGGCTTCAGTCAGCCCAGCAGGTCACCACACCAACTGGAACCACAGGCAGTACAGCTTAGCTGGTTGTTCTGCAGTAGCAGCCCAGGTGCACCTCTTTACCACCACTCAGACCAGCTGATACCAATTTCAAGGACCCACAGGTTCGCAAGCTTACCCATTTGAATGCAAGAAGTTCAACCTGCTAAATCCTTTACAGTTCTCACTAACCCATGCCCCTCAAGCCCCCAGTCAGAGCTCAGCAATCCAGAAACTTAACATCACAAAAGACCCTGTTTTAAGCACTCAGACTTACTACCTGGTTTGCACCAGGACTACTTGAAGCCTTCCAAAATAGCCCATTTATTCCGGCATAGACACAAAAAACGATCGCTATTGAAAGTCAAACCAGTTGTTCAGAGCTCTTGTAGCCTCCTGATGCTTTCAGAAAGCTTCCACTACATCATGTTCAAGAAAACAGCAACACCCTGACCCAAAAAAGTCATTGCTCCTGCTATCAAGCATCACATCTTCTATACTGTTGTAGCTTTCCTGCCTCTGTCACAGCACAGAGCTTGTTCTGCTTGTTGCAGACAAAAATCTAGTCTAGGAAACACGGATCTCACTGTTAGAACACTATTTTAAAACAATTACTTTTCAGGTTTTGTTTTTCTTTTTTTCTTTAAGCCATTTGATTTTAATGTCTTGTTTGAAGCAGCTACCAGTAACAAATACTAATGCATTTAAACTCACAATCACCACAAGCCGTGCAAATTCTTGCCTATATTTGATCCACCATTACATTATCACTTATGTCACATCTAGCAAAACCAGACACATTAATATACTCATCCATGCTGAAGCCACGTCTACCACAAGACAACAAGAATAAGCAGACTAACTCTTGGAAAAGCAGTTTTTATTTTAGTCCAAGGCAAACAAACCTCATCTTGCTAGAGAGACCAGCCTTCCCAGATCTTTAACTTCATACTAAAACTCTTAATCTCATTTGCACTTTCCACTGCCCATTCGCACCTACATTATGAACTACAAGAACACCTGAAAAGTCACTCTTTTCATTGGAAGCATTGATACCTCAACACGTCCATTAGCAAACTTCAGCCCACAATTAATGAACGTCCCTCTAAAGGGAGACATCATTGAAAGCACTTAAGCAATGCAAGGCAGCCATTAAGGACAGGGCATCCCAAGGACACACAGCAGCACGGAGGGGTGACCCAAGAAGAAATAAAGACCAAACACTGATAGAAAAGAATCTCCGTAAAAACACCTTAGAGAGATGCACAGAATTTGCTACAGCTCAGTATGACGCTTACTTAGCCAAAACCAAGCCTAGATATATAAGGAACAGGACTGAAGCTTACACCATTTCTCTCTCTCATGGCCGTTGCAGTTTCTCTCCGTTTACAACTGCCTCTACTGTTACTTCAGAGAACCTGGATCTACTGAATTTAAAGCCCAAGGATCACAACAATGAAGACACCAGGACACTCACACAGGACCAGAACAGTTTCATTACTCCACACTTTTACCATCAATGCTTGATATCAACCCACCAAATCACAGACCAAGAAAAACCCAAAACCATCAAAACCACACTGAACTCCACCCTAAAACCATCAAAGAACTAAAAAAGGAAAAAAATCCACACTGCGCTTACCTTAATAGGCCATGAAACTGCAAGCAACGCACAGGAGCTGGGGGTGGCTCTGCAGAACCCCATTACTCAAGCACTGGAGGAACTGAAGTAACACATAGCAGAGCTTCACAGCCATCCAGAAAGACCATCCAGCCTCTTTTCTTGGGACCAGGCAGAAGGAATCGTGGTAGGTGACTGCCTACCTCCAGCCCCAGGTGCTGCTCATCAGTAACCACTCCCTACACCCAACCCAAACCCACCCCCACCCGGAGTTCTGTGTTGAGCTGCAGGCTTTACCAGCCACGTGTTGAATTCTAACAGCCAGCAAATGGCCTTCAGGTGTCTGTGCAGCTGTAGAGGACTACAATTACGTTAGTTAAAACAAACAAAAATATTGCAAAATATTATTTTATTCCATACATTTCTCGTTGTTTTCTACTAACACTGAACTACTTAAAAGCAAGAATAATTTTTAAATAATAATAAAAAAAGAAAGCAAAAGTTCAGCGATTCACTCATCTATAAGAACAAATTCCCTATAATGAGCTCCTTCAAACAAATAATACAGATTTTTACCCATATCTTCATACAGTCTACTTGTAGCACAATTATATCATCCACTGCATTTCTGGTATAGCCTTCCTAAAACTAGGGATTACCCCCATTTGACTAAACATCATATCGTGTGTCTTCTCCATGTCTTTAACTGTCCAAGCTCAACCTTTAAGATGAATTTTAAGAGCTCTCTGCTCAGAGGGTACTCTGCATATCCCTCACCATTATATGTGGGCTTTCCCTTCCTTAGGAGTATTTAACCTTTCCAAAAGCTAATTCCAAATGTGCTGTTTGCATTTTTGTGTGATTTCGGATGGTGTCAGTCTGGTGCTTTTATGAGTCAGATCCCCATAATGGCAAAGTGCAATTAGCACAGTTGAAGGCATCCGGTTTCATTATATTTTTGCACCTCATATTAAAGATGTATTTCTCATATACACTAGTTTTACATAGCATATTATACCGAAAGTATTTGCAAGAATTCTATGGTTATCTTCCTTCAAACCAACTGAAAACTGTCAAAAAAGTACAGTGTTACAGAACTTACCATTGTAAATAAATGGCTTTGATTTTCTTCCTTTTCCTTACGCTCATTTGCTCCTAACGTACAGTATTCAGTAACCACACTGAATCACCTGCCTTGAAAAAGTTTTGCTGTCTGGTGATGCATCTGCTTTTACCCACTGGAGCCTCTCAGAGAACTCCCAGAATTGTAGAAAGACAGGAAAAAAAAATCTTAAAACATTACTCTGGAACTGAAACTTACTTTTTACTACTGCTTGCTTACTTTTTACTATTCATCCTTCTTTTTTTTTTCTTTTTTCCCCCTAAAAGACTTTTTGAAATTTTCTAAGAAGTGGGAAATGAAGCATATAAAAACAAAAGTAACAGCACGGCTGTAAAAACACCTACTTTGAAAAAAAAACAACCATCCATTCACCTATTTTCAAAGATACAAGTAAGGCACAGAGCAGATGGATAAAAAGGGACGCCACTTAACCACTTAGCTAATCTGTCCAAATTGGAAAGGAGACATTCAGACTCGGAGATGCTATTTAAATAAAGGAATATGCACCATGTGGTTCAAAGCATTGTATAACGTGTCATGTTAGAAATGCTAATATTCTAATAAATAGATATATCCCATCTCACATTCCTTTGGATTTAAAACTTTGTGGTATTATAATATTCTTAGTTAAAAATGCAGGACCAGAGAGCGAGGTGACACAAATGGCTGTGCAAATTGCACACTGGTGTGTGTGTGCAAGCTCCAGGAACTTGCAGCAGAGAAGGCAACGTACAGGGCCAGGAACCACATTACAATAGGGAGTAGCTGGGAAGAAGCAATAGGAAATAAATAAAATTATGTAAATTAATGCTTTGCAAATTTGCCACATCTTTTTAAAAGGCAGTGAAATGCACGATATCTATTTCTCAACACAAATAATTGTCAAGATCCTGAGCACACTATATTCAAGGGGCTGATGCTGGGTGAATAAATATCAGGACTGATTATTTGACTGATTCTAGGATGTAAGTGGTTTTTCAGATAAACAAGACCAATGCCTGAAGCAAAATGCCCCAGTAAGATGGCCAGAAGAGTGCACAGATAGGTGTCATACAATGGCATTTGATTAAAGATGACTGAATATGTTTTTCAATACTTTTTAAAACTGTAACTGGAAATCTTGGTTCTCATTGAATTGCATTTGTAAATTAGAAGCACACATCTTGAAGAATATTTTATTGTTTGGTCACAAACACTTTGAGTAATGAGCAGCTATTTCCTGACCGGCTCCCCACCGCGCAATAACTCGAACAATGGCTATTCCATGAAGAAACCAAAACGATGGGAAGAAAACAAGTCTTCCAAGAACTCCCGTCAATCATCTGCTGACTGCGGTGTAAAACACTGACCACTAAGGCTAGAATTCAATTCAACAAATCAAAAGAACTGAGCATATTATTTCATGCTTCTTAAAGGCAAGAAGTCGAGAAATGCAGGACCGCGACCCATATCACAGCTGTGAGCAAACGCGTTACACAACCCAAACGCACTCCATCTCCTTCACACGTCGACAGATGTACACACAAGGATAGATGTTTACAGGAGGACTGTGTTTCCTTTGCCTGAAGGAAGCATTGCACGAGTACCTTGGGGCTCGGCCATGATGCGCTCATTTACGGTGGCACTGAATGCGTAGGTACGCCTGACTGCGAACCGACATATTGCTGTCGCTGGGGACGGCAGGTTCTTTCATCTTCCTAATGGACATTCCTCTATGAATGTCTGTGGCCTACCTGACTATAATCCTTTAAATTTTAATTCACTTTACATTTAGCCAAGTCATAAATACCATTTAGGTACCAATATTCTGCTTTATGCAATCCCTAAGGTGGTGCTTTTATTTTAATGAAGCCATTTGCAACTTAAGAGGAAAAAATATTCCATCTTTGATTGAATATATTTGTCAGTTTTATTCCCGACTGACATTTTTATGTGAAAACTTGAATAAAACTAAGGGATAGCTGCTTACCAACTGGGATAAAAGTTTCTGTGTGTTTTTGCCTTCAAAATTAGCTGAATAAACGGTCTTTGAAATAATTCATTTTGAAAACATCAAAGTTAACCTCAACTACAATCAAACATAAAATTCAGAATTAAATTGCATTGCAAATGAAAAATTTCCTTGGTTATTCACTATTTTAGAAGAAATTACACATCAGCAGATAACTGCTCTATTTAAAATAATATTTTTAGTATTGTAGAATAGCAGTGACTTACTGCACTTCTACTGTTACATGAAAAGCCAAATATGGGCGATGTTATAATATTTGATTTCTCACTTTTTCTATTGTGTAGCAATTTGTTTCTAGTAAGCATGTGTCATTTGAATGGATCAGAATGTGTTTAAGTGCTGTTTTTGCTTAATGTGGTGATGCAAAAAAAAAAAAAGGAAAACTAAGGCTATTTCACATAACTGACAGTAAAGTTCCTAACATCGGACTGTGCAATGCTCACTTTCTGAATGCTGTGTTTGTCCTATACCTATAGCTCTGATGCAATGGGAATTAACATAGGAATATACAAAAAGTGTGAATTACTGTAGGAAAGTGCACCTTTGTGCAAAACAGACAGAGGTTGCCTTGCATTTAGGATCTCCCTCCATTTGTATTAGGAGAAACTGTGATATTTATCATTTCTAATCACCTTTAGAATCACCCAGATTATCATTAAAAATGATTTCAAGCAAAAAATATCACATCACCGTATTTAGGTAGGCTTTTCCTGATGCTCCCGCAGTAGAGGTAATTTCTTACACATCCCTCAACAGAAAGTGCAGCAACAGGAAACATTTTCCCCAAAAAACTTGAAAAGTGTCAGAAATACTGGTAAAGATGATTTAAAGTTTAGTTTTATACATATCAAATTTCACTGTGACAGGTAAATAGCATTATTGCCTTTATACACATATTAAATTACACCAGAGGTCCCACAAGGCAGCGAGCTTCATAGCTCCTGCTGAAGTCAATCTGAATTAAGCATCTGGAAATACTACAGATACCTAGCATTGTGTATAAGCCAGATCACAGCACTCCAGCAGTAGAGAAGCCTTGCCTATCTTGAGGTAAATAACACTTTAGCAAGGAAGCCATGCTCCAGAATTGGAGTTATCAACTTGCAAAGAGTTATGGTGAGAGTTATTAATGCAGAGAATTTTCAATATTAAAAATTGTCTAGTCCTTGGCAAAAACAAACAAACAAACAAACAAACAAAAACCCTCCTACTAGATGGATAATAAGCTTTATTTTATCGGTCTCCATGGATGTACCAATCTGAGTTCTGTCCCTTGGGACTGGTGAGGGTGGATTGTCCCATCTTGGCTAACACGACCAAGCATCGCTATCTTTTTTCTTGCCCTTAACCATTAAAATGAAAAGGAAGGTTAAAGTGACCAATTACCTGCTCCAGGAAACACCTATGAAAGTCCTTGCCTTCAGCAACAGAAATCTGATTTCATGCAGTCTACCACATTTGGTTTGATCCACAGCTCCTGAAGTCAGTGGGAAAAAATGCAATTAATGTCCAACTAATTGATGGATTGGGGTCAGTACTTCAGTATTCCGCATATTTAGTTGTCTACTTTTTTCTGCTCAGCAAAAAATATTACAGGTTTGTTTTTAATTAATTGACAACTAATAAATAGTGCCAAATCCACAAGAATTAAATCCTCTTTCTGTCACAGATCCCTGCATCCCATAGTATACCCATAGGCCTGAGCTCTCAGGAAGAGGGACCATGGCACAGCTCTGCACCCGGGGCCATGTGGGCATAGAGGTTTCTGGTTGGGCTGCGGGCTAGTCAGGCTGCTGTCTATTCCAACATTTAAAGTGAATCCAAAGTCTCTAGCAAAGAGATTTAGGTCAGTATTTACATATTTGTCCAGTGACATTATGGGTGCTGTCAGCTAATACAACAAATGCATTTGTTGTTTTGATTGTTTATATTTCGGTTGCTTAGGGTTTTAGTTCTGTTTAGATTGTTGACATCTAGCAATACATATACTTGGAATAAGGGCAAAGTCAAGGTCAGTGCACTGGCAGATCCACTTCAAACCTTGCTGTCTGGATGAGAAGTTGCTGGATGCTCTTGGGGCAGTTCCTACACAACAGATATGCTCAGGATTAGTTTCTCCCACTACTAGTGAGAGTCTAAGTTCTTATCAAGCAAATATTGCTGGAAGGTTGGACCAGACAACACGCTTTGTATAATATAGATTTTAACTGCTATTGCAAAACAACTCATGCAAAATCGCTAGGCAGATCTAAGAATATAGTGAAGTATTCCAGCATACTCTTGTTGGCCAACTTTCCTCCACCTCTCCAACAATATTTATAAGAATAATTATTAGTGTACATAACAGTTTGGATTTTTTTCTGTTACATGTTTTCCTTCACTACAAACTAGATTTAAAGCCCCACCTATAAGAACAAGCATATCCAACTCAGCAGAATACATCCAGACTTCACAGTAAGGAAAAGCATAACTAAATATCCCTTCTTTATGAGTAAAATGAGAAACAGCCGGGGTGACCTGACTTGCCCCAAATCTTTCCACCAGGCCGGCTTGCCAAGGAAACACTACTGCTCACCTCATCAATTTAAACATTTTTCAGGTTTATGCTTTATCCGATCAGAAATATGCTTATAAGAGTGAATGGTACAGTATATATACATATATACATATATACATATATATATATATATATAGGACTCTGACCTGTGGCCAAAAGCTTTGAATTACACTTTTTTTGGCTGCATCACTTATATTCACTCTTGGACCAAACCTGAGCTAATATCTTTTCATATGTATCTGTGTCAGGTACTGAAATGAACAATTATTTTTCAAAAACATATAAGAACAGTTTAAAATTCTGGAAATATGATGTCTGCACATTGAATGGGTTTTGATAAATATGTTCCAGGCCATCTTTCCCATACACTGAAACATTCTGATTGAGAAAACGGCATCTCAAAAATATCACAGGATGAGTCACTCAGGGCTGTCACACAGTCACTCATCTGTGCTATTTCGTACAATTTCCTACTTGTAATTTGATTTGAGCACGAACAGCAGGTTTGGTTCTTCATGGCTTACTCCAAGCTCAGATAAGTAACTATAGACCGGGGCTGGTGATGTAAGGGATAAACAGTTTTGCTTTGAAACCTGATCAAGCAAAGAACGCAACTGCCAAGACCTGAAACCACTCTTAGATCCATGGCTAGCTTGGTCAACTACTATTTTATACAAATTTATAACATAGTTTTCTCCAAGTACTCTTTTTTTGTTGTTGTTTTGTTCCAATTTTTCTACTTTATTTTCTTGATTTGTAATCCCTCATAAGTCTTTTTTACTGCTGTTACACATTAGGATGAAAATTTAAAAGCTTTTTCATACTCACTCTGAAAGCGCTTTTGTGTCCAGTAAGTCGGCAACTTTTTACTTATGGAACCATTTCTCTTTGTGCACTTGAGCATGTGGATCATTATTCTACCTTGTGTGTATTCTGTTGCATTTCATCAAAGCCTTGGTTCTGACTGTTCTTTAACCTCTCCTGAGCTTGGACATTACTTTTCTGCTATCTGTAAATTGTTTTCACATAAGATCTTAGTCCAAGCGGTCGATCTTCCCCTTATGCCCCAGTAGTCCTTTCTCTGGGTTTAAGAGTTCAAGGACAGAAGTTCATATCTTCTCTAACCTTCTAGAGACTGCAGACCACCATATCGTATACCTCCCCCACATCCCTGTATGCGTTCCAAGAGTTTAAGTTAGCAGAAAGAAATTGGGCCTCATAAAAGTAAATCACTACATGACAAACAAATTGTTAAATCACAAAGAAAATCTGTGTGATGTCCTACAAGGGGAAAAAGTTGTACTGGGTGCCTAACATACGCTTTTACCAATTAACTTACAAACAGGCATTTTTAAGCAGCCATTTTCATCCTCCAAATTAATATTTTCTCTCTACTACACGTGCATGAGCACCTCCACATTTCTTGTAGGTCATGGTAGTGTGAGTTTCCCAAAAGCCTGTTCACTGTGAGTAATATCAAACAGGCAAATATACAACACTGTCATCCCTAAAGTCTACTTTATGTGTCCCACACAAAATTAAGTGTGTCTGAGTGCAACACAACATGCATATCAACCTACTCTGAAAACAAGCAAATGTAGGAGAACTGCACCCTCAGGAATTCACCTCAGATCTTAACAAATCTTTCCTAATTTTGCTCACAATAAACTTCTTCTCATAAAAGAATGTGCTTTAAAAAATGAAGAAGTGAGAATTTAATGGGAACCTTTATCAAAGCTGACAGATGTCTCAACTCTTCGGAGGTGCAGTATGGAAAGAGGTGGTATTAACAGGCTGTGGTGTTCCAGTTGGCATTACCTTCCTTCTGTTTATTTGCACTCACCTCCTTACAGCACCTCTCCTGATGGCCCTTTCCATGACACATCAGCCCTGCAGAAGGCAGCAGGCAGATATCCTTCTTGATTTGACATCAGCTGTTCAGGTCCTCAAGTCAGCCTAGGCACGGTGCTGGCAAATCTACAGACCTAATACTGAGAACCGTGGCTGAGACTCAAGAGCTGCTGCAGCCTGAGGAATTGCTAGGAATCTGCTGAAGTGCTCTGCCCAATTTGTACATTCTTGGGCCATCTCAAGGAGAAAACAAGTTAGATTAGACTTCTTTCTTTCAAGTTAAAGATAATGTATTTTACCTTCCCATTGCCACAGGCTATGAGAGTGCACCAGATTGGTTTCTGGGGCTCAGCTGATGTCTGTTAATTTGTCAGGCCACAGTAATTCAATCACATACTCAAACCCCTAGCAATAGTCACTGCCATTATGCTAAATGCCTTATGCTAGCAATCAAAACAGTTACAGATATTAATGCACCATCTTAGAAGCTGTGCTCAGTTAAAATAGAAACACTGGAAAATGTGTCAGGGAACCTTTTGCTTTTCCCGTGCCTTGGTGTTGGAGGATCCGGTGGGGGATTTGGCTCCAACACCGTATCACATCTCACCGCTGACAGCAGCAATCCCTCTTTGCCAAAGCAGGGAGCAGACACAGGCAGGAGGTGACTGCTGGTAGGGGTTGGCGGCAGCAACAGAAAAAGACCTGTCTCTGTGGCAGAAATGCTGTGACAGTGTGTATTTCTCTCACAGAGAGTTTTCCAGGTGCAGAATATTCAGGATCTTCTTGCTTAGATAAGGGCACAAGACTGAAGCTCTGACTGATCGCTCCCAATTACCACATTGAACTGAAGCCTGCTGTCTATGAGAGAACTCTCCTAACGTGGCTCTCCGCTCTGTGTCCAGATGAGTTAGAAACCCCCTTTGTATTTATTTTCCTCTTGGAAAACAAAAACAAAATAAGCAAACAAACAAAAAACACAGTGTTTTGTTTTGTTTTTTTTTCCTTTCTGATTTAGGAAATGTACTTGTGGTTCACTGTAAGATTGTCTTTTTTAATTCTATATTTCTACAACACTGTATTTAACTGTTTACTATTAAACTAAACACTAGAGCTGATGTTCAACATTTAAACAAATAAAAATGTATCACACAATCACAGAATGGCCAGGGTTGGAAGGGACCTCAAGGATCATGAATCTCCAATCCCCCTGCCACATGCAGGGCTACCAACCTCCACATTTAATACTAGACCAGGCTGCCCAGGGATTCCCTTATATCCCTGTAGGATATAATATTGTTTTGGTTGAAGTACATACCACACTTTGCAGCTCTAGATTTCACCTCATTATTTCAAAGTACACTCCTTAATTGACTGAGATAACGCAAATAATTTTCTTATTGATACAGTACCTCATGTGCAGCCACAAGAGGAATCACGGAATCGTAGAAGGAAGGCAGGTCAGGATCTCTCCTACACACTGGAGCAGAGTGTTGGTGCCAAAAACAGCATCGTGGGTACTTAGAATAATATTACTGTACACTAACATTGTAGCCTGTCAGTTTCTTTAACAGAGCGTAAATTTATTCTGCTCTCAATTTATTCTATGCCCATCCCCCTCAAACTGGTAGTGAGGAAATTGAAAGCTTCTGTGAGTGAGATACTGGGACGGATTCTGCAAAGCAGCCTCTCTAGGTCCCAGTGTAACTTTTGGCCAAAGAGCACTGGAGCAGAAGGTGGGGGTACTGCTGAGCCCTCCTGCAAACATCATGGAGGCGGGCAGGTCTGAGCAGCTGGAAGAGCAATTTACAAAGTCACGGTTATTTTCTTGACACGCTGCATAAAAGTGAGATACTGAGCCATAGGTAGATCTATAACCAAAGCAATATTTACTTCAAGCGCTTCAGTTAATTCTTGTGAAAGGATTAGTGCTGTAGACAAGCCATTAGTGGCAACAATGATTATCTACTATATGTCATAAGATGCGATGAAAAACTAAAGTGCAGAATTAAGCTCTTTACTAGCTTAAGGAGATTTCTCGTTTAGGTGTCTATGCAAGGATAAAGGATAGACTCTGCTTCACCTTATAAAACAAACATTAAGGATCAGTAAACCATGGTGCAAGGCACTTACAGGGCTTTGGTTGCTGGAGATATGAGAAATAATCTGCTTTGTGATAGACTTACAGTAAACAAATAACATGAATTATTTGGAGCTGATGAGAAGATTATAAATTTTAGATATCCCTGAATGCTATTAAACATCAGAGTTACTGGATCTTTTGGCAAATTTACTAAAAGGTTACATAGCGCTTTCAATGCAAAATCAGACTCTCTGGTGGATGGTAATGATGTCAACACTTACTTTATTTCCAGCTTGCAGATGAAGCTTATAATACGCAGCAGATAAACTGGCCCACTTATTTGCGTTTCGAAAGGTGACAGGGCAGAAGGCAAGTGCTGGCCCCCAGGTCCTCACCCACAGCTCTCAGCTGTGTGCTCTCAGCTGGGTCTATTTTGCTGTGACATCTGCTTTGAAAGAGACAGTATTAGCCAACTCCCATTAAATTTGGACCAAATGTGATTCTTAGTAACCTGACTGCAATGCTGGGATGCAGATGGAAAACGAACATGACCAAGATTTCTGCCAGACTCTTCCCAATGGCAATGGAGGCTTTTTCTGCTTTGAATCTAGTGTGCTGGAGCTCCTTGGCCATAGGACATCCCCCACCAAGATACGTACATACTTCTAGAAGGAAAATCTAGTCTGGAATTAAAGCTGCATGGATCAGAAAAAATCATCCATCTAAGCTGGATGAAGACAGGCTTTGTTTCACCCACTGATGGCATGATTGGCTCCAAGTCAACTACATTACCACTGAAAGAGCAATAGGAGCTGCATTTTCGAAAGAAAAAATGGGTAAATGTAAGAATGGGTTATAAGACTGTATTTCTACATAGGTGGTCAAGTCTTTGTGGATTCTCCTGGTGAATGCCTATAAAACCAGGGTTACAGATGCTAGCGTGGCTTACAGCTCGAGCTATGTGAGCGTTGGTGCAAATGCATTCCATTCTTGCGGTGTTTGGATTAAATCAGGCACAATCTCAAGGTTTAAATCTCCGTTTTTTTTTTACAATGGAGAATACACTTGGGGATGAACTGAATGTGAATTGAGCTCTTATGCATGCTAAGTTACTTATAACTCCAAAATATGTCACTATGTTTCTGGTAATATGATAAATATAAATTTAGTTTTACACGGTAGCTGCTTTCTTTCAGAAATATACAATTAAGCTTAAATATGGTTGTTTTTTTCTCTAACCCAATTAGTTTGCATGTTGAGGCTTGAACAGAATGCTTGATATACACACAGTGATGGCCACCCTTATCAGATTAATTGATCAGTAAACACATTGCTTTAATCAGGTTTGGCATGTTCCTTCTGCTTACTGAGGAGACCCCCTGCACCTGTGTCGTCCCCAGACTAATTGCACAAATACTACTGATTTCTCTCTTTTACTATTCTAAATGTTAAGTTTCCATATTTACACTGAGCAACTCTTCATGGCTTCCACTTTACTGATGCCTGAAGGTAGGTTAAAATTCAGTGTTTTTCAACTAGTACTGCAAACCTTCGTTAGACCTCTTAAACACTTGTCCCAAAATGAAAAAAAATCCCTATGAAATCCCCTGTTTTCCAGCAGCTGTTAACGGAATCAGCCAGGCAGCCCAGCTCTCACATCAGCATCCCACATCATCAGGACAAGGCCAGTCAGTGCCGCACAAAAAGCAAGGCTTTATGTGCCACACAGCTCTTTTTCTGCTAGAAAACCATATGTTCCATGCAATCACATTTTAGCCTTCAGACTGGCCATTCAAGAACAGTGTTACTGATGATAAAATTGGTGTCTATCTAATGCTTTTCAACAGGTGAACTATCTAATAAGAAGCAGAATCCCTGTGCTAAAGAGATTACACTCTGAAGCACTGAATGTAGTAAAATGCTGTGTTAAATTTAGCAGGTGCTCGGCGTGCATTTATTAAGTGATTATTCTTTGTGCTGGTGCTCCCCTCCTCCTTACTTTCAAAACCTGAGCTTTCTTTGGCAACGACTCTTCCAACATCCCTGAGCTCCTCTCCACTGAAGAAATTCACTGCTGTTCCACCAAAGGCCTATACATCAGATAATTGGAGTTAAGAGCTATTTGGAAGGCTTAAGTCGCACTTGTCCCGGCTCTCCACGCAGGAAAGAATTTCACTCCCTGTGCATTTTGAAGGCTCTAAAATGTTTCAGACTCACAAATTGTCATTTCGCTCTGATGGCTCCTCATTGTGCATGAGGCTAAGCTCTCAAGTTACGGCATTTTTCTGTTGATTAGAGAGGGGAGGAATTCTAAGGAATTGCAATGTTTTCTAAATAATTCTAAATAGATATCAGGAAAATAGGTTACAAAAAGTCATTGAGCCTACTTCAACTCACTTTTTCTTTTAACCATTCATACACACTTACAACTACATTAGTCTAATATAGGCCCGTATTAAAAACTGAATTTAACTTATTCTTTATCCTCCAATTCATATTATATATGTATAAAATATGTAGCTCCAGCTACAAAGATGCACTCTGTAGAAAAAGCATTCTCAGATCAAGATGTCTTTCCAGATTCTATACATATATATACATTTATACATATACACATATGTGTATATGTATATATGGGATATATATATGTATCTCCAATGGATTAAATAGCATAGTTTTTATTTGGTATTAATATATTTGATTCCTCTGAAAGTAAGTCAGAGAAACTTTAATTTCTTCGCTCTGTACTGAGCATAGTGGCCAAACAACCATCTCACATGGGATTTATACATAGAAGTCTGCAGGTTTACCTATGGCAGCACACTTGGATATGGATGCTGATGATAGAGAGGAAAAGAAAAAAAATAAAACAACAAACAAACCTAACAGGAAAACAGAATTTGATTACAATAACCACATTTTTTAATGGTAATTCAAATGAAGGTATTTTATGTCTGTCCTGCAATACTTCACCTATACAGTTATAAAAGACTGCTGCATGCTGGCATTCATTTGCTGCACCTTCCACTGCCCAAAGCAACTTTCTATATTCCAGTTCTTATTTTTTACTTTCTTAAACATCCCGAAGAGCAGAATATAGAAATCCTACATGTTCTTCAGCATTGCTACAGGGGTTAAATTGTTAATGCTTTACTTTCACTGTAGTTTTTTATCAAACTTTCTTTTTTCTCTCCCTGGGGATAAACAAATGGACAGCTTTCCTCTCTAGTATTCCTCCTTCCATTACCATCACAGCAGAATGCATCTGAGACTATAATAATTCAGTGATGAAATACAAAATGTCGCAATGCCATCTCTCTTAAAGTGAACTGAGATTTTGTTATGCCATTTTAGGTGCATTAATAGCTCCTAAAGTCCCATGGAGTATCTTAATGTGAATTTAATGAGCTGATAGCATATAAATGACAGTACTGTGAGGGTGAAGGTGACATAACCTTTTTCCTTCTATTTGATGTTTGCCTTTGAAAAAATACAGATCTTCTCAAACCATACCACATTATTACAACGTGCCACATCATTCAGCAAGGAGGCTACTATTGTTTTATCATTTTAAAGCCCTTTCTTCTTCTTCTTTTTTTTTTTTTTGCTTTCCTTGTGACACAAGAAACAAGAACACTTTCTATTTCATCATTAAGGTAGTAAAAATCTGAACACTTTCCTGTGCCGATACCAGTGCTCATGGCAGTTTTGTGGCATGCACACCCAGTGACAACCCATTTCTTTTAGCATTCGCTCCTATGACCAGACTGCTAACTTGGCATCAGCACAGTTGTGTTTGAATCACACCTAAGCCATCCGTCGTTATTTCCCGGGTGTCACTTTTGTTTCCTCCTATTGAGGATAACGCTAAGAGGTCTACTCATCATTGCTGACTCCCCAGCTCTGTGTGTCATTGCCATTTATAACGAGTTGCCTCCCCTCGCAGCCCGCTCTGCTCAATGGTGTCACACCCCATTGTGCGCCCAAATCTCAATCACCTTCCATGCAGTAATGAGCTGTGATCCCATCAGCACTGCCTTGGAACATCACTGACACCATCTCGCCCAGGGAAGGGAGGTACCAATGGTAAAGATAAATATATTGGTAATCAGATAGCAGCACATGTATAGAAAACATAAGCGGCAGATTAAGGAGGTAACCAAATGTATTAGGTTATTAAAGTTTGCTAGAGTGTAGCAATGTGGCTTTTCTACTGCAGTTATTCTGCTTACAAGCTTTAATTCAAGTTTAAGAAACAACATCTCCGCATTTCTTTTCCCTGCATTAAACACTTAGGGACATGGCCAATGAGCTGATCGCTTCCTTGCTAAATACTTGTAGATATTTTGCACCTAAACAACGCATAGATCCCAGAAATTGTCTATTATTTTAGAAGTTTTTCATCTTTCAATTTAGGTCAATCGAGGTGGGCTTTTTAATTTGTTTGTTTTGCTTTAAAACATGTGTAGGAACAGATGATGAGTTAGATCTGAAGGCAGCGCATTTTCAGTCTTTTTACAGTTCCAACGCTTCTACATGCAGCACGCAAGAAGAAATTAATTACATTTATTTCTTCCTCCAGCAGAAACGATAACATTTGCTCTCCTGAGGAAGACGTACCTTGGGCTGCATTTGACAAAGGGGAAAGGAAATAAATAAATAAATAAATAAATAAGCAGCTTACGTGTTTCAAAAAGTTGGAATTTTGGCAATCTATGAAATTTGTTTAGAAAAACCTTTTCGTTGCCAGGTGACAAGGCAAAACATATCACATATGCTTAACAACCAGCTTGTACATATTTTGTCTTTCCAAGGTTTCTAGGGCTGGTCAGGCACAATGATGCATTACAGCTGAAGGAGCTTCCAGCAGGGACAAATGTTTGTCTCTTTCCAAAAGAATTTTCCTAATCCTTAAGATAAACAACTCAATATTTCTCATTGTTTAATGATTGAGTAAGGATTAATTCTCTTCAAAATTAATCGTATTACAAGTCATAACGTATATCGATGTGCTTTCTGAGAAGGGATATTACTGGCTTTCTGGCACACCACGTTTGTTAGCGTTTCATGGTATAGCACAAGCTAAGACATACAAATTTCTTATAATAGTTGGATATCTTATCACTGCTCTAGTGTCATTGGGCAAACAGGCAAAATCATATGCATGACTAAGGATAAATTATAATAATGTATTAAAACTTGCATTCTCATAGTTACAAATGCTACAGTTACAGTAGTCTGAGCATCTTAGGATCCCTGATGCTTGCATGTTAGTGACGTTTAATTTCACGCTGAGCTTTTTCTCAGAAGAACTGAATAATTAGGGTGCAGAGGAAGTCAGAGACAAAGGAAAAAACACCACAAGTCACCCCATACTCAGATTCCCCTGAAATCAGCCATCATCACCAGAGGTCCATCCTTCCCTCTCAAAACTCAGCCCATGCTTGAGAACATTTACACGTATCCCATGGCCTGTAGCTGGAGTTAATGGACTTCACACATGTGAAATTAATTGTGGGTATTATTCTGAAACAATTACCTTTTCTTGGAATCACAGTCAACAACTATGCTAATAAATCATGGTGCTGCTCACATTTTAATGATTGTTAGTAATCAAATGCATCTGTATACTCAGCCCGTTTGCTCACTTAAAGTCAAAATATTACAAGGCAGAGCAGTGAGGTGTCCAAGCTCCCATGTGCCAAATGCACACCACAGACACACAGGGCTGGTCTGGTCCCTTGTAGCTGCAGTTGTAAACTGTTTGTGCCATAATGCAACCTTTGAACCCACATTCTCAGAAAGAAACTCATGTTCATGCATACATACTCTAAGAATTTTCAAGTGTTTTTCTCTTTTTTTTTTTTTTTTACCCTCCTTTCTAGTTTATGATGTCCCTCAGAACAACATTCAGCACAGCAACTGAGATTAAAATATTTTACCCCTCTTTATCCTAAGTACTATGGAACACCCAGCAATAGATTATCATGGATGTACTTTATGAAAACACATAATGAAGTTAGCATGACACCAGTTATGTGCTAAAAGCTATGTATTCCTTGAGAATCTTTCACAGAATCAGAGTGGATCTTCCAGGATCCCCAAGCACAACCCACCCCATCATGCCTACTGACTGTGTTCCTCTGTGCCACATTTCCACAGTTCACAAGCAACCTCTTGGGATGATGACTCCCTTTCCTTCCCAGACACTTTGCACAGATGGGATTTGGTACCAGAAAGTTTTCTTCTCTCCTCACCAATTTCTATGCATGCTCATTTCCTGTCTTCCCTAGTGGCAGCTCCAAGGCAGACCTCAGAAAGTAACCAGGTATGCTGGGGATGAGCACATTCATTTCTCCTCCAGCCTGCTGTGCCTGCTCCCACCTACCCTGGAGAAAAATCAAGGAAGGCATACACAAAAAACACAACCCTAAAAAAACTTTTTTCTTCTCTCAATTGGAGAACATAACTTCTTGAATTAGATCTCTGGAAGGAACACTTTGCTTGCAACTTCCAGTTTGCTCTCCCTGCCAGTAAGCTGTGCATGCCAGCAAGCCAATTTCCTAGAACCCTCATCAAAAGACAACAACAAAGGGCTATAATGATGTTCAAATCAAATTTATTTAAAAAGGGGGAAAAAAATGGCCATACAAAAAGGCTTTCTGCATTACTGTCCAGATGCAGCATTCCTCTACCTGCAGCCATTAGTATTCACTGGCCCCCAACACCTTAAAAAATTCATTTCTCTTGACCTCCTTTGCTTTTTTACTGTAGATTATACCTAGTTGCAATACAAGGCGTCCATTTACACAGTGTAAGCTTACACTGTGAGATGTGATTCCAGATGAGGTACTGCCTCAGACAGAAAATGAGAAATATTCCATGCATTTTAAGCATGAAGCAAAGATCCTAAGTTACACAAATGCGTAATGAATTTCTTCTATTCTCTGGCAGAAGAGAAACAAAACTGGCAGCTATAGCAATTGTATAATGGTCATTATTAAGAGAAATAATTACACAAAAACCTGTCTGAATTACATACAGGATGGAATGACTCAAGACAAGAAGAATTTAAAGTGATAGCTAACACTTCAGCAAACGTCAGTGTATGACAGAAGGCAGCAAAAACCAGACATACATTTCCTGAAATCATTCCAGCCTTTGAAATCTCAAAAATTAGCCTAAATGCAACCATTCTCACTCAGTGTTGGGGTCCTGATGCACTCCAAAGGATTTCAAGGCAGGCAGGGGAAAGCCTTGGTCCCCAATCTCTTTGCACATTAACTACACAGGTTGGCTTATTGGGCAGGCTACTCCAAGGCACACTAGGCTATCTGCAGCATCAGGACACAAGAACTATGTACAGGAAAGGAGAAGACCTTTGCCCAATCTAATTATAAACAAACTGTAATAATGCAGTTTTGTAATGTAATAATTTATGTTCAGTCATTACCAGCCCACTTTCAGCTGTAAGTGGATTTAGAAAATTACATTACCGCGTTAGAGGTGAGAAATGAAGTAGGATGTTGCAATGGAGCCAGGTAGCTCTGCAGAACTGAGTTTTGGTCTGAATTGGTCACCAATGCTGGTAAGACCATTTCTGTCTGTCCACAGGACTGGTACTTCTCATTCAAGAGGGTTTAATTTCCAGTTCTGGTCACTGCAACAGCCCTCATCCTGTCATCCTTGCATTCTGATGCAATGGGTAAAATGTGCAATTATTGAAATGATCATCCTTAAAGTCAAGGAAGACTCACCACATCTGAAGTCTTGTAGGAAAAAAAAAAAAAAGAAGAAGAAGAAGAAGAAGAAAAAAAGATTCTACCATTCACTGAGGCCCTACTATTGGATACCCATTTGCATCTGTATTAAGATTGCACCAAACTCAGGAAAAATGCCAGCTTGACCAGTATGAAATGAAGTCACTTTTTTTTAATAACTCATGCTATAGTTACATCAGTACTTTGAATAACTTGCATCAACATGCTTTATGGTGAGTGTACTACTTGAAAAGTAGTTATCTCTAGTTAATATTTTGATTTTCACCTTACAATCATCAAATACAAAATCTGCCATGTGTTTCTCTTTCCTTACCAGGTACACAGAATGGAAACTGTGTGCTCAGGGGCTCAGGACCGAAGATTAATTCATCAGTTTTGATTCAACAAATGCTTTGTCTTCTCAGATGTTGCTATTTGTCTTTGACCTCCTCTTCAAAGACAATTTCATTGTATGATCTGAATGTTAGATCTGCTACCATGTTCACAATCATGAATACTGTACAAAACTTAACTCCTTGAAAGTCTGATAGCAGGTGAAAATGTAGTAAGGAAGCTGGGAAGGCTCCAGGATGCACATAAAAAAAACAAAACAAAACATCAAAATACAGAAAAATAGTGTCATGCTGACAAGCAAAGTACGTGCATCTTAACTTACAAAACTAACAAAGTTGCTTTTTCTGAAAAGGAAAAAATAATTTAAAAAATATTTTAAAATGGTCACAAATGTTTGCAGTTCCAAAGCCTAGCAGCACCTTCTCTCCACAAGACAGGCTGATGTTATCATCCCTAATTTAAGGATGAAGACCTGAAACACAGAATGTAATTGATGTGCTCAAAGCTGCATAGGGAGCACCACAGCCATGGTGATTATCCATGCAGGACATCCACAGCATCAGCCATATATACATATACATATATACATATATATATACATATACATATATACATATAACAAGTATAATTCTCAAATACAATTCCCAAATATATTTCTCTGATTTCCCTATTTCCTTTATTACTAGTTGCATCATGGTAGTAACTCTAAGACCACAAACAATAATCTTATTGTAGTTTAAGAAAAAATTCAACTAAAAAAAAAAGAAGTATAAATCTTGAGAAAGAAAAGCAAAAATCCACCTAAAATTAGTGGTTGACATGAAGGCAATCACACCAAAATGTATTATCAGAGATGGATGGAGAAGAAACTGCTGTACCCCAACCATTAGGTCATTCTGGACCCTCCACAGCCATCACATGTCAAAAAAAGGGAATGAGGGCAGTGGAGAACCTCATTAGTAGTCCTACATTAGTAGTAGGGATAAACACGGGAGCAAAACTACTGGATGCTACAACAGCTTCAGGGGAGAAGAAACATCAGCAACATCCACAAAGCTCAGGGGAAAGAATCTTGGTATTTCCCCCCTTTGGCTTTCTGCTGAGTAATGTGGCAAGCTGGAACTGATGCTGCACATCTGAGGAAGTTAAAAAGAGGGAACCAAACTGAGTTCAATAAAAGACGGAATATTGTAATAGCAGTTTGGGGGTTATTAATTTGTATTTTGTACGACATACTGTGGACACATATTTTCCTTTTTGTGTGCAATTTTTATTGACAACTACATTATAAAAGCTGCCATGATTCAGCTTGACATGCAGCTTTTGCACAGTGGGAAGATGTGGCAAATGGTTTGCTTTTTTGCCTTGCAGGAAATTACTGAGGTTTTCAGGACCAGATGAGAAAGCAACTATTTTCACTTCACTTCTATTGAAAAAGGTGAGTGATATTTTTGGGAAGAGGAAGCTCTCATTCCAAGAAGTCATTACTTTCTGTATCCTGAGTCCACTTTTGCAGCCAAGAACACTTACACCATATGTTACAAGGTCGTCAACTAAGCTGCTAGCAGTGTTACTATTCATATCTCCTTTGCTAGGGTTAAAACCTTCTGCAAAGCATGATCTACTTTGAAGGCAGTATACAAGTTTAACAGTATAAAAGTTTAACAGCACCAGTAATTAGTTCCAACAGTGGCCTTTTCTGTGAAGCCCACAAGGGCCAGTGTAAGGGTCCATAAATTCTATTTCACTTGGGTCAACCATCCATCAGGTGATAACTACCACTCCCTGCTACCCACCTGGGCTGACTGCAATGCAAAGCTGCAATTACCACTGAACATATCCTGACAACGTGACACAATAGACATGTTTGTTTGGATGTTTGGCAGCAGGCTTTGTCTTATTATCAGAGCATGGACTTTGCATGAGTGCTGTTAAACGTATTTTATCATCATATAGGGAAATGTGTATCAAGCTATGCTGTTGGGATAAACTTTGTAAAAAACAAAATGACACCAGCACAGCAGTGAGTAGGATTTACAATTCATGCTTCCCAGCACCTTTACAGCACAAAAACTGTTTATTAGCACAAGTTTTTCCTTTGTATGTTGTGTTTACTTGTTCCCAGCAGGGTCTGCTGATGTTAATGGACTCACAGCAGTACATTCTACTTCTGTTATTACAGGTCTAATTCAGTCATTAACATTTCATTAATGGACTGGCCTCCTAGCTGTTTGCATGGCTGTCTAGATATTGATGAGCTTTCTAGTACAGAAAACTTGTATTTAAGGCAGACTCCTAAAGGTTTATTAAATTGGTAGTGAATCTTCATAGCAGTCTGTCATTTATTTTAAAAGATAAAAGCCAAATCTTTGAACAAATTTATAAAAAATAAAAAATAAAATAAAATAAAAAAATAAATCGCATGCAAAAATCCTCAGGAGAGGGAAAAAAAAAAAAAAAAGCACAGACTCCACATGCTCCATTACCTGGATGCATGAGTCTCCAGCTCCTGCCTTAAAACTGATGTGGCTTAGCACTGCCAAGTGTGCTGTGCACTATCTTGGAAGGAGTTGCACTTTAGTGGGATACAAATTGATCCCTTTTCCCACATCACAAGTGTATTCTGCTGTTCCACTAGTTCACATTTTCAGAGTTTTTGAATTGGAGTTTTTAATCCTGTCCACATACTTCCCTGTTGGGAACAGCTGTACTGGTGCCACTGGAACTAGCCAAACTGAGAGGATGCTCAGAATAGCAGGGCAGTAGTTTGGGGGACCTCTGACATTATTGTTGAAGAGGAAGATGACATCATTTTTAGAGTTCATAATTTTCTAGCATTATCAACAGTGCAGTAGAATCCAGTTATAAAACAATCAAGGTAATATCTGTACCCCAGAGGAACGTAAGTGTCCTTATGAAATGATGGAGTTATGAGGTGCTTCCTTCTACCACATCTCAGCTTTTTCTCCATTAAAAGGAACGTGCATTTTGAGGCATGTTGAGAAGTGGAATATATAGTATCGTATCATATGAGTGTCTAATGCAAGTACTTTGTGAAAATTACTAATTTGATATCATAATTATGCTTGCAATATAAAATTATTAAGCACTGTCTTATTGCACAGTAAATTGAACTTATATTGATGTAATAAAAGGTATTTCAAGTCTATTACAATAACTTTAACATATTCTTTAATGGTATCCACAGTTAACAAAAATACGCTAGAGCCAGGAAAAGCCCAGTTGATGAGTGCTATAGACTACAATATTAGGTCATAATACATAAAATTTGTGAACTTTCTTATGCACTACTTTACATTTATGAACACCTGCAACTTTTTTGTGTGTGTGTTTTTTGATAGAGAATGAAATGTTAAAAAGTAGAAGTAGGATTAGAGGGTAGCCAATAAAGTCCCCGGAGAAAGTTATCTTAATAAATATGGCATTATACATGCCTTTGACTTCTGCCTTATAAATGAGGCTGTAAATATTATTGATCCTAAATTCATATTTTTTTAAAGAATCTTACTAGCTCAGTCAGTCAAGACTGCACCAGGATGACAAGAAAATAGATCTCTTATTACGAAATCTGAAGCTTATTATCTTGATAAATGTACCTAGGTTTGAGAAATCAGGATGGAGGTAGGAAGGATATCAAGAGAAAGGAGGGGAGCAGTGTTTTCATATAAATATGTTCAAGTGTTATTTTTCCCTGTAGAACTGTCACAGCCCAGTATGTATGAACTACTTATTTAACAGTGGGGAGGGAAAAAAAACACTGAGAAAGGACACCAAATTCTAAACATATTCATCTAGGTTTCTTTTGTCTGTCAGGGTAAATAAAATGAGGAAACTAAACACAACAACAGGGAGAAAAAGAAAGCAGTCAGCTAAAATGTCATGACTTGCTTCTCTGCAGGTGTCAACTTGACTTCACTGAAATGGCATACAACTTTGATTTTCTCATCAGGAAAAAATGTTTATTCCCTTTGCCAGACCTAGCAGATAAGAAACTACTGTGTGTAGCACTGCATATTTTGATACTGGGGATATCTGCACACAGCTATTCTTGCGACACATGCTAAAAATATTTGGTGTGCTTTGTGTTGAATTGTTGTCATGAATTATTAAAATGAGCTGTTATGTTTTCATTAAACTGGCGGTCTTAATAATTTAAATGCTGGTCTTTAAAACACTTACTGTATATTGATGATCTTCACAAGCAGAAAGAGACCCTCCCAAGTATTTTACATCTTGAATATATTTATTTACCTGTCATGTGCCATTATGCATTACTATACGCCCATATTAGTTTATCACGACACACACTACATTGCTCTACATTTGATCTGTCAGTGAGAATTCATCAGACTTTTACTTCTGCAGTCTGTATTTCCAGTTACAGGAAACTTGCAGAAGGTTCAAGAATACCTCGTGGTTTAAGGTTCTATTTACTTTTAGATATAAGGTAATAATCTTTAGAGTTGTTAGATAAGTGCCTGGCAGTTTATAGTGAACCAGTGGTCCATTCTGATGGCAACCTTCTTGCACCTGAACAACACCTGATACTCACTGAAAAACAAAGACATGAGCATTCACAAGTTGCAGCCTGACTTCAACACAACACTCAAATTTCTTCTCAACCATTTAGAACTAAAGATGTATTTGCTGTGGTGACAATAGCTGAAAATGAAGTTTTGGAAGGCTTGACAAATCATGAGGCTTTGGTAATCATCTAAACTTCAATTACACCATGTTAGGTGTTGTACAGGACCATTTTACTGCCTTCAGGCACGTGCCTGCACAACACGTGTTGCGATGGTCAACAAAATTGGAAGCAACTGTTCTACCATGGATCTGTGTTCAACATCTGTATCTCCTATGAGCACCCAACAAAGACCTGAAAGTGGTTACAGAAACTTTTAAATACATACATGAATAAATATATGTATTTCATACATACATTTCATTCAACTGAATTGCAATTTAAACTTTTTTTTTTTTAAGAGAATGATTCTGATTTGTCAAACTGTTGTCTTTTTCTTCATTCTCTGAATTCTTGCTCCTGTGCAAGAACTTAGCAGGCCTTTATCTTTCAAAACAATTTCGCACAACTTTCTATGAGGAAATTATATGGATTTCATGAGTTAGATCACAAGCCCTGTAAATTTGTACCTATCTGCAATGATCCCACCATATTCCTAAATGCATCCAGCCTAGATTTTCATGTTAACGTTTTGCATTACTTGTGGACTTAGACTCTTTGCATTTTCGCTTAACTGTGAAATGTGAATGAGAGACATTTAAAGTTAGTTTAAAAATTCAAGTTCTTGTAATAACAACAATAAAAAGAGCTTTGAATTTAGAAGCTAACACAAAGACTTCAGTGATTATTCAGCCAAGTTGAAAATCTTGCAAATAAGCCAAATAAAGCTATAAGGTAATATCCACCATCTCCTATCTTAGCTACAATAATGACAATGGCCACCACAAGGCTTTAATGACCATTCAAAGAGTATTTCAGTATGAGAAACAAAAACTCACATAACATCATCTTCACTCAAACTAGTTCCAGCTGAACCTCAGACAGTACTGATTTAGACTTTCCCCTCTTTTGGTTTCACCTCTAGATGAAACCCAAACTTACTTGCATGAGAACTAATCTTTTTCTAACCAATTAATCTTCAGTCTGTTAACCATTCCTGAAACAATGATCATCAGCAACTAGCTTACAAGAAGTACAAGAAGATATTCAGATTAAGGCAGCCAAATATCATTGAAAAAATACCAAATTTTACCATTAAAAGATGAAAAACAATTCAACTTCATAAGCGTTTTTCTTTTGCTGAATTAAAACTTTCATAAACAAATTTAGTGATATATTTTTTAAGAAATAAATTTTCTAACAAGCAAGACAGGTTGTGAATTCCAGAATAAGAGAAATACCAAGAAACTTAAATATAAAAGAACAATATATTGGGTTTAATGAGAAAACAGTAAATAATCTCATCTGCATTTGTAGATATTGGACAGTTCCCTTGACTTCTGTGGACCTCACATGATTACACCACAAAGCAACAAAACAAGAACTGTTTCAAAATATCTCCCCACAATGGCGAACAAACTCAAGACTTACAGCTTTCCTATAGATGAGCTAGAGATGATGAACTTCTCAAGTTTTAGTAATCATGAGACACGATGATGTGTTACCTAAGCAACAGTAACACTCATTTTACACAGCACAACCATAGCAAGATTTCAAAATATTAACTTCAAACATCGCACAAAGCATAAATAATCTTCATTCTTACAAAGTTTAAAGATGCATCATATTTCTTTCCCACATATGTCCTGGTAGCCTCATAAAACATACCATGTTTCATTATAAGATTATGGGCTTGAGCATATATATCAGAAAATGTTAACTACTGCAAAAAGTAAGAAGATAGATTTTGACATTGGCAAATTATTTTTCTACTCTCCTGTGCTTTTGGATCAAAAGGCAATGATACTTGGCTGGTTAATCTGGCCTGATTCCAGGACTGCATACCATGGTGAGAGATGCCAAGAACACTGATGCCACATGAAACAGAAGTTATCTTCTAAAAATTCATAGTGATCATGGGGCAATTTGTATTTTAACTGATATAAAGCACAATCTCATCTAGTCTCCTTATCTGGTCAAGAGCAATTTTCATTTGGGCAACTGAATTCTGTTCTTCTTAATAAGACATATGAGATGCTGTGATCACAGTGTAGCATTTGTATCTCTCCCATACCAAATCCACTGAAACACATGGTTTTCAGCTCATACTGCCCTATGGGGGTCAATGGGTAGTGGTGAACAATCATGAAATGTGGTTTCTCTCCTGCAGGCAAACTATTAAGTGCTGGAATACAAATGTATATGAAAAAGACCATCCTTTTTGTCCAGTTTGCTTATCACTAATTAAAACCACCTACGTAAGTAAATCCTGTAATCTTTCTGCCCTTCATTATGAAGTAGCTGTGCACTGCTTTCCTCTTAGTTAATTCACAATACAGACTGCTATTGTTTAGTTTATTATCTTCCTAAAAGGATAGATGATTTCAGATGCACTAGATATATAAAACGGTGGAAAAGTAGTAACGAAAGCAAATTTGTACAGAATATCATTACATTTTATGTTTGAGAGTCTATTTCTATTTATGAGACAGAAAAAAACTCAATTTATCATTCTTGTTCTAAGATAAAATTCCTCCCTACTTCTGTGAATACCCAGAGTCACAGCTTCTGTTGGTAGTTGAGGATCCCTACTGATGAGCTGCCAAACTTTCTAATTTAAGTATCAGTAACTGGTTTGTAAATATAATTAAAATTTCTTCTTTATGTTTTTATCTGAAAGTTTTTGTTCTTATTTATTCAATTAGCAATATAAATTTAAAGTCCATACACGCATTTCTTGGTAATTATTAGAAGTCAGATAATTACACTCTACAATGAATTTCCAATACTTTATGAGTTCTACAGTTTTGTTTTACATCAGAAATGTTCTTTGAAAACAAGGAGAATGCTGAAATTGCTATCAGTTATCACATGGGCATAGATTCCACTCACTGAAGTTGTTAATGGCTTAGTTTTAAGTTCAACAGTTGGTGCACTTCTAAGGAAAGTGGCAAAGGAATCAATGATGTGAAAAGTAATGTTTCACTAAATTAATTGTTCATAGTATTGAAACAAAATTTTACACTAATTCCCTGTGAGTACAAAGTCCAGCAAAAGAAAAATCAGAGAACTGAAAACATTCAAAATCCAACCAAAACTCTTTTAAAAATAGTATAAATAAGCTGTATCTCACCTGTAGTATGTATACAACTGTATACAACTGCCCATAAGCCGGCTAATTAAAGTGTTGGTAAATAAAAACATTCACAATCTTCTCATAACATGGAAACATTTAAATAATTCCTGACACATGAAGAGTATCTTATAAAAGAAAATATTGAATTATATATCTATAACAGCATACCTTGATGACAATGGGCTTAATAAGCCCAGCTCCAGACCTGGTCACTGGTGGGTTTCAACTGATGACTGGAAAGGGTAAAGCTATCACATCAGCTGGAGCTGAGCTACTTGGTGCCTGTCTCCTTGCTGAACAGCAGATGATTCCTGCATGATAGAATGAGTTTAAACGAAATTAAATCATAAACAACTTGTTTTGCAAGCGGTACACGTGTAGATAGCACCTATGAAACAGATTTTTATGACAAACTCTACATATGAAATAAGTGGGTACTTTCATTACGCTGCAGGTGCTACGGGTTCTCATTTTCCATAGCACAACTATGGGTCAGAACTTCCAGCTCTTACACCCAATGCAGCATTTTCATCTGTGCAAACTACTTCGCACTAGCGGAAATATCCTGGCATGGTATCACTCTGTAATGCACTGGGTTGGTGTAAAATATAGAAAAAATGCAAGGCTGCAGAATAGTGGATATGTTAGGAAAATGTATACAGCAACATACAGGAATTGTCTGCATCTATTACCATAAAAATACTTGAACTAAGAAAAAAAAAAAATCATAGGAAAATTTAAGAGAGGTATTATCATTTAATGGATAGCTGTATACAACTTTCTTCAGACTATAAAATAAAAGAAAGCAGCTAAAATGGAAGGGAATTACTGGTGGTTTTAATCTATGTTGAAGTTATTATAGCACTGTTTTCCCTAACAAAACTGTGGAAGCCTCGACACTTGGAGGGGTGGTAAAATGAGGTTCAAGAAGGTACTGGAATATAAAATATGAATCAGAAAATGCCAGAATAGATAACCTCCCAGCCTGCATCACCATGTTTTACAGTCATGCGCTCCAGTGACACATTCCATATGATACCTGTACTCATGGCTGTGGCTTTGGGCATCAGGGTCCCTCTTCCTCCCAGCTAGGAGGTAGGAATTGCTCAGCTGAGGGCAGTAAAGGTAATGCTGCCACCCCTTGATGATGCACATAGGAATTTAAGTGAGGAGCAAACTCCAGCTTTTCCAGATCTGAGGCCTCCAGAAAGACACTCTGCAAGGCTGCACAGCACTACAGAGGTGGAAAGGGAACTTTGTCAGCATTTTAAAATATTTCTCAGCCTTAGGGCTGCAAACTTCCAGTGGGTTTTCCTTCTCAGCACATAAGGCATTGCCTTATAGGTTCATCTATTCTGTCTTCAACGCAAATGCACAAGACGCTCTATGGAAAAAAAAACAAAACCTTAAGTGGACCATAAATAATGAGATATGTTGGTGATGGGGAAAGAAAAAAGTGAAGTTTGACCATTACTAGTGAAACAGAACACTGTAGCATATAGGTTTAAATACAAGACAGCTCTGTCTCCATAAGATTACAAGAAGAGGTACATTTCACATCTCCTGTCCAGAAAAAGGATGTCACAGGAGTGTATTTTGAACTTTTCACAGTTAAATTTTGTTACAAATTAAATATAAGATTTATTGAGAAGCTTCATGTTTAATAAAATACTCATAACAGCTTGTGATATTTCACAGGATAAACACACAGTTAACAGTCTTCATGGCCTTATTTGTATAGCAGATCTAAGAATAACAAATCGTTTGTTTGACTGCAGAATGACAACAAGTTGTTTCAAGTCATAAAGAAGTACAAGAGTCAAAATGACAAAATAAGGATTTGAGGTAATAGGCAGACAACATTTAAGTCCAAAATGAGGTTACACCAATCCAAGCAGCACTTAAACTCCAAAATCACCTGAAATGAGGAGATAGGAATTTCTACATCTCATTTTCCAGCTATATCCACAACTGTTCTTTTATTTCCTGCACAGCCCACAACATCACAATGCTCTCATGTAATTCAAATCTAATAAAAGATTAATATCAGCTTTGAATACAGTAACATATAAGCATCTGAAGGCAAACACATGCAATTCTTCATCCTGGCTACGTCTCTCTATTTCTCTCTCTCTCTCTGTCAAAAAAAAAAAAAAAAAAGAAAAAGAAAAAAAGAAAAAAAAAAGAAACAGAGAAAGTTCAGTATTCCTCAGAAAGTACTTTCTTTCAAAACTTAAGGCTCTCTGAGTATATTTGACTACAAAAAATTGCTTTCATTTTTGGAAATGCTGAGAAGGCAGACACTCTTAGTGAGGTCAATGAGACTTACTGATTACACAGTGTTACGGAAAATTAGGCTACTTATTTGGGAACTAAATATGGATTTTAAGAGCATTCAGTGAAGTCATACTTTTGAGTATTTTGGAGCTGGCCTCAATTTTTATAAAGAAAAGTTTGAGACATCGAACAACAACTTTTCAGAAGAACAAAATATTTATTATGTTCTTCATAGCAATTAAAGGCAATTCACATGATCGGAAAGAAGGATGACTTTGAAGAGGGATGGTTACTGGCTACACTTCCATTTTTCCTGTAACAAAACATCATTTTTTAGTCTGCTCAACATACTTAGGATGGCTCCAGCTCCTGTCAGCTTTGAATCCATGGTACCTGGAAAACAAGCAGTAGGACCCCAGGGCAGAATTTACACCACCAGTGCTGGCCTCTCACGTGTAGGACAGAAGAGCAATGGGGATGAAGCAGCTTAAACAGAAGGGACAAAAGAAAGGGGTGCAAATAAACACTTATGTTTGAAGGTCATAATAAAAATTCAAAGAACACCCTCTGCAAATGTCATTCTCATGTGCTTTATCGGAGAAAGTTTATTTCTGATGGTTGCCTAGCAGGAAACGGAGTTGTTGATACTGTTTAGATGTTTGATGTTCACAAAATTAATAAGAAAAACTGACTAAACAATTAAGAAAAGAAGAAAGAAAAAGAAAGAAAACCTCCCAAAAACACAGCAAGACATTTTAAGCTAAAACAACTGCTATTGCTATCAGTTTAAGTAATCACTTTCCCAGCTGACAGATGCAAAGCTCTCCATACAGATAATGACTTTTCCAGCTGACAAGAGTCAGAGAACAGGAAGTGTATGTGGGGATAAGCGTTTGGGAATTACAGAACAGCCAAAGTTTGCTGCTACCTGTATTATCTGAAGAAGGTTGGTTTATTTTTACCTGAAAAAAGAAGACATATTTTTACCTGAAAAGCAACATCGGTAAACGTCCAAAATTCCTCTAGTGCAGCCATATACTTTCTTCTGGTGTTGACTAGTTTTGTAACTTCTTTTATTTCTGTTTGAAAGCAAAAAAGTGACATCAGCCAGTAGTTGCAGATTTCAACAGTGCTTTTGCAGGGCAGGGAGAAATGGTACATGCTGTATTGTTGCTGTCTGCACTTCAGCCAAACCTGTTCCATGACATTCAGCAGTGTTGGAAGTGCAGTGCCTCATGGCTATGAAAAAAGAGATCACAACGTCTTATAAAATTATAGCCAAAACATAGAAGTGGCAAAACATACATTACATTATAATTCACTGTTCAGTGAAGTATTAAAAGGCTGCTAGGTTCCATTGCCCTATTTAATACAATATTTCCAGTTTTTGAACACTGGGAGGCCTTTTGGGGGGTGTTGGTGGTGTCTGTTGAAAATGTCCCAATACTTCGCAGATAGAGCTGATTTAAGAGCCATGCAAACAGCAACACTTCCCAGGCAGTATAGGAGACCTCTCTTGCCCATAGTGGACAGCAGTGTGCTTAGTATTGTGTACAGTGGGGAGAAGAGGCCACGTGCAAGCTCTCCCTGGAACTGTCAGGAGCAAAAAGCTGAAAATCTGATGGCAGTTTCATGACTCAGTCTTTTCCTGCAGACCAACATTTCAGACACCAGCTGCTAAGTTACCCTAAAATAACAGAATCTCCACGATATATTAAAGTAACTCAACCCGTTGGGCTGATCATCATAGAAGATTATAAACAACACCATAATTTAGCATTTACCAGAAAAGGAAAGTCTGAGGAACTTCAGCTATAAGTCTTTAAAAGTATCGACGTAAGCTGGCACAGATGCCTGTCAAGCTGATATAAAATGAAATATTTCTCTTCGAAATGACAAACTGAAATTTTTATTAGGTTTGACCAGACCAGAAGCAAAATATTGTTTTGGTTCTTTTATCTTATGCTCCTTATCATGCAATAATGATGCATAACGGAAAAAAAAATCCATTTTACAGAAACCAAAGAAATACAAATGTAAAATGCTGTATCAGTAGTCTCCATATCAATGATACCCCCACATTTCAAGAAAAACTGTCCGTTTTTCAGTTTAACTCTTGTTGCAGCCTTGGTATGTCCACTTCTACTTCTTTTCCAACTACATTTTTTCCCAAGTCAAACTTCCCACTGTCATAATAATAGATCAAATGTGAGGCTTGAGCTCAACTTCTCTGTTTTTTCTCTTCTGCTTGGAAAACACTGGAGGTACAAAACAGTATACACAAGAATAGTAACACTGTATGAGATACGGAAAGAAAATGAGCTAAGTAAAATCACTAGAACTAAGGGCTGTGAAATCTGATCTTTTAGAGAAAGAGTATATATGATGAACAGAAATAGCATACAGAATACAAGCATGCACAAGTTCATATTCAACACTCCCTTTTTGGTGCAGCTCACACATCTGCACACACAAAACTTTTTATTTTCTTCTGCCTGTATAGCTTTAGCATACATTCATTATAACAATACATCTCTTTTATTAATCCTACTGCAAGGAGAAAGGAGAGGTGATTGTGGCAAGGTATGGAAGCTCACAGATAAGCTAAGGGAATGTTAAGGAGCAATATCAGACTTTCACAGATACAGACATGGAAAGTACATTCTGTCACCAAGCAGCATTTCTTACTGAAGCGTGGGGTAGGTCTCACAGCACACACTAACGAGAGGAAATGCAGTCCAAAGGTCCACATATTGTTTTATTTACTCTCTGAAAATTAAGCTTCATTGAAAACCTGCTTTGGCCTCACACCCATAGCATCACACACCAGAAACTATTACTTTCCTTTGAAACGTGCCTAGTAAACTTTAAAAGGCTATCCCTCCAAAATCAGAGCATATACAAATACTTAAGGGGTTAATAAACTCTTACAGAATAGCAAAATCACAAGTTTTATACCTCAGCTCTGTACAGTTGGGGCTCCTAAGAGAGGTGTAATTGCATTGTAGTAAAGTTAAGGTTTGATTTAGGTTTCTCCATCGGCAGAATGAAGTGCGCCTTACTTCTCAGGTGTGAGACTTGGCTGTGCTGCCTATTGCAATATATTATCCCAACACTGTCAGAAAATGCTCAGCAGCGCCAATTCTTACTAAACTGGGTGTGTTATAAATCCAGCATAAGCAGGGGATTTCTTATGCCAACAATGCTTCTCAACCTTTACCTTATTACCACACTTCTTGGCTGCTACGAGATAAAAATCTTTTAAGCTTTTTACTGCTTGTGTGTGAAATCTCAGATAACGCAGCCAAACGCAGGAAAAGTTCAGGGCTGTTTTATGACTCCGTTTTATCAAAAAATTTGATCTGCAGAGGCTGAACGCGCAAATTCATTGCTGTTGGATGAGGTCAGAGAAACCACACCCATTCCCACAGCAGACCTTCCTTTTCCTTTCGTAGACAACTTTACGCGGGCTACAGAAATATGCCCTGTCAGACGAGAAACACGTGCCCTTGGATTGAAGGCAGTGCCAAGGAAATAGGGAGGTTTTACTCAGCCGACCTGTGTGCCTAAGACACATTATCTGTGAGTCTGGGAGGTGAAGCCCCTCCGTAATGAAATTCAGCTGAGCAGGAACTAACCTAGAAACACCAGCAGGAACGCTGAGGGCTAATGACAAGACAGGTTTGGCACAGGGGGATACGGGAAACAAAACCGCTACAGTGAAGATTTCCACAGAAAAATGTTAATTGTTTGGTAAGAGGGAAAGTGTGGGACGTGAGGAGCAGGGAAGAATGGCAAACATATGTCAAGCAGCACACTGTATTTACCTTTCATTAGCATGTCTTCCTAGGAGCAGGCTAAATATTCTAGGAGAGGGATGGGATTTTTCTTATGTTAACTAATCCAGACAAAAGTGAATGGAGATTTGCTTTCTTCAGCATTCATTGATATTAATTGCTTTATTGAACTAGCTGTGGGAACACGGATTTCCCAATGCCAGCATAAAGGATCATTATTTATAAGCCAACTGATCCCACAAATTCTACACTTAGCTCAACATTTCCGCTGGAAACACTGAAAGAATCTTTAAAAAAAAAATCATTATATTTCATACTTTACACTAAAGTGCACCAGCAAAATGATACAGGTTTTCCAGGAAGAAGAACAACTAATTTTTAAGTCTCACATAACAGATTCCAAATCAGCTCCAAAATGCTGCATATTATTACATTTTTCTTCCATTCATTTTTCATTCTTTCCCTTTTCCCCTGACTTACAGGTGTCCTTAGTTACAACCATCAATGAAAACAAAACACATATGCAGACTATAAATCTGTATTTGTGTACTGATTCATAAGAGTAAAATATCTTTAGGTCCTCCTTCCAATTTCCTTTCTCTATTCTATTCATAATTGTACTTGGTTTTAGACTTTCAGGAACTCAATTCTTTCCCAGAAGGTTGGTTAACAGCAGAGTCCTGCGAGCACAGGTTCTGGCTTCAAAATATGTATTAACCAGAAGAACAAAAGTGACTAAATAAACAGTGCAACCTTTAATCAAAGTGCTAAGATGTCACTGTGACCTGCTGGAGAGGGATATGGATGACTCAGTCCATCAGAGCTTGTGCAAAAATACACTGCAACATTAGGTGACATCAAATTATATTTCTTAGCACCAAGGAGTTAATAAACTTCAAGGAGATATCAGCAATGAATGTTGTTATTTCATTCTAGTATTTCCTAACAATGCTTATGACATTTCTGCTGTTAAGCTCAACTTTGCTGTTCAAAGATCAATTTAGGAGCTCTATGTGCTGTTTTAAATCATAGCTGAGCTAAACTTGGTATGTAAATTGCAAAGTGATAAATGCTTGTTTTTCTGATATTCCTTTCTCTTTATATCACAGTTGGATTCCTTCACTGGACCCCCAAAAGTAATCACTTTTTGGCGTATTTTAGATGCCAAATATTTAAGCTACAAAGGAAGAACTAGGTTTTAATTTACAGTTGCAATCATTCAATCCACACAGAGAAAAAGCACTTTTAGCTGCCTGATTAGAAAGATGACATTATTGCACAGACTCAGGTTAAAGAAAATCCACAGGGGGAAGAATGCTTTGGCTGGGACTAGAAAACAGCAGGGTACAGAGTCTGCATTGAAATATCCTTGGCCAGGTGAGACACAGGTAGGTGTGCCTTATTAATGCAGAAAGTATAGTCCAAAAAAAGAAGTTATTTGGCATAGATCTAATCTAAGATCTGTGGAGTAAAAGTGCTGTGTGGCTATATTAACAGTCAGTGCCTGATCATGATAAATGTGGTGTTAAACAGATGCCACCAACTGCTCCAAAGCACTCTGGCAGAAGGAGGCAAACTGCACATGAAAGAGAAATGTGACCATTCTTAAATAAAGTATCTGCTGAATTCAAAGTTAAGTAACCAGTTAGAATTTCCAAAATGTTCAGGATGGGGGAGACCAAACAATCTTGTTCAGAAAACAGAGCTGACCTACAAATGGCAGTCAGGACATTATATGTTGTAACATACAGTGACCAGGACTTACGGGTCACAACTTTCTCTCTTTGTGACATAGCAAAGGATAAAGAGACTGGGGAGCTTTAACAGAGAGCAGAATCCTGTAACTATCGAGAGAAACATACAGAAACTATCAGCAAGCATAAAACAGATGGTAGTTATATTGCCAATAAGCCTGAGTTTAGAAAGTGTACCAATCATCCCTAATGATTGCTGGGGAGAGGAGCTATGAAAGAAATGCAACTGTTATGTTGAAAGGGGGTAGGTGCTACAGAAGCTTCTCAAAATTGTAGTGTAAAGGGCAAGAGTTTGCTCACCCAAAATGGTAAGAAAGGAACATAAAGAACACTTCTAAAATTTCACAGTCTCTCCCTCAACCCTCTTCTATATTAATACAATATGATGGTAATACTTCCTGGAAATCCAAATATAAGAAACAAAATTTTAAGTTTAGGACATGAAATGGGGAGACGGCTATCAGAACAGAAAGGAAGCATTTAGGAGCCTCCTCCCTGTCATTTCCAGGAAAGAACTTTTTAGTTCTTTCCTTTGTTTCCGTAGCTCTTCCTTTCTACAGAGTATTTCAAGGTTTCTGAATCTGTTACACTGAAGATTTAATGAGTGTATGTTGCCAATACATGGCTGAGCTTAGCATTAGTTTCGTGCCTACTTACAAATATGTGTGCATATCTAACGTGGAGGATGACCCAGGTATCACTCAGGTGGAACTGGTCACACTTTCTGTTCAGTGGAATTGTTCTAAGGAATCCTGAAAAAAAGATAAAATAAAATCTTTACATCACTTATTTGAATTGGGCTGGCGTGGAAAATCATGTTCATATTGTACTCATTTGTGGTATGCTTCTCAGGAATTTTAACAGATGACAATTCAAAGATAAATTTGCTTTAAAAATAAATGATGAAAAATAACTGGCTTCTCAGCTCTTATTTCATAATCTCGAAAGTATGTTCAGATTTATATAATTAAAGTAGAAAATAGAAGTCTAAAAATGAAATCTGGTTTTGCATTAGACCAGCCAGCATTAATAGGATTCTTCCTTCTCTCCCTATGTTTTCTGCTGCAGAAGCACACCCCTTCCCCCAGCTTGGACAAGTCACCATGAGGAGGAAAGCACAACACTCTGGCTTGGGCTGCATGTCTCCCCAGCTTGATTCAGGGTGGTCTTCCCCTTTACATATGTACCTTAATCAGAAGATATGTATTGGGAATTCCATAGAATACATACGTGCTCAAAACTCAGCAGGTACTGCTGAGCCACAGCCTACAGGTGGGAGAGCGTGTACAATTTTTTCCATCATAAATGACCTCTAGCTGTGGCTCTCAGTGCCCGTTCCCTTCTTTAACTCAGCTTTTAAAAATAAGAATTATTTTCTTACCATCAGACAGAAATCCTTAGGAAGCTGAGGGTGTTATAACACAAAAACTGTACGAACAGCCAAAACTGCTCAAATTTGATCCTCCTGAGTGAGGTGTAGGGCCTGGAGTCTGCCTGCAAGTCTTAAATTCAGCTGTATCTCTGGAGACAGCAAACAGCCTTGCTGGACATGTTGCTGAACAGCAACTCACATAAACTTATGAAGGCTCACTTTCTTTAAGCTATGGGTATCTACGTCAACTTAAATAGCCTCTTCCTAGCCCAAATTCAGACTTTTTTAATAATCTGCTTAATGCAGACCATGCTTCAAATTCAAATATGCCTTGTGTTTCTTCTGAAGACCTTCAGCAAAAGCCTACAATTCTGTAGGTAAGTTGCCTCTACTTTTTTTATCCTACACCACTAGGCTTCAGGAATCTTCCGACACAAATAAATCAGGCAGTGGAGCATCAAATACAGCAGGAGAAAGGAACAAAACAGTCCTGGTTTCAGTTGCAGAAGCAAAATCTCTGCATCTGCATGACACTGCAGTTTGTTGTTCACCTGAGTAGTCTCAGTACAAAGAAGCAAACCCCTGAAAGAGAAATCTTAGCTGGCAATAGAAAAGCAATTCAAAGGGGCTCCCATTGAAAGAAGCAATTTGAAAACTCAGAATCAACTCTTGCTTCTTTATCTCGGATAGGCGTCAGCTCAAATCTAAAATTATTCATTTGGCTTCCATTCTTTCACCAGCTCAGAGGGGTTTAAAACACCAGTTTGGAAAATCAAAAGATTGGGCTAATATGCTAATACAGACACGCAAAGTAGAACAACAATATCTAAATTAACGTTCACGTTAAAAATAATAAAATAAAAAGAAATAAAAGACAACAGAATTTGTGTTTTCCTACCTTAAATTGACTTCCAAGTCAACTCAGCAAAAAAAAAGAAATAATCAACCATGGAACTGCCACTTTCTTTTTTTCTGTAGGACCAGCATAAATCCTATGTGTAGGTCACTCATTTCTGCCTATCCTTATACCTTTTTTCAGCTTTATCTTTGCAGCACTGTACCTCTCCTTCTGTATTATCCACTGCCTCTTTATCTGTCACAGTGCTGAGACACAATCCTGTGTCACACCTACACTTGTGTGTATTTATGTCATGTCCAGTCCAAGGCTCTCTTCACCTATTTTTCAATATCTGAGACTTCCATGGTGGCATTAGGAAGTAAGCTCTATGAAGAATGGCTTCAGAGGTGCACATGAACTCATTTATTGACACATTTTTAAATGATTGAGAACTGTTAAGCAGCATATAGTGCTAATATGACTGATTGGGTGATCTAGATAGTATATAAATCACCACTTGTAACTTGTCACACTGTAACTGTGTCTATTTTTTCATCGGATTATTTGTATCAGGGTTTCTATTTTCATGTGTGTTTTTATAGGGTATTATGACAACAGGACTTTGTCCTAAATTATAGTCTTGATAGTTCCCCAAATAATAAAACACTAATAAAGCTAATCAATCATTAGGGTGGACTAATTTCTTAAACCATGAGTGCTTAGATTGAGTACTGAGCACTGGCTCATACAAATATTTCCTCTCTATGCACAACGTGTGAATCTGACACCAAGCAAAGACGAACATCCAGTACATTAGGCAGCAGAATTAGGTCTCAAAACATTTTTTCAAATGGCAGAAATTACAAAATAACATTTAAACATAAAAGGAAAAGTGCAAATTTTATACTTAGTTAGGAATAATCAGTATGTATCAGGAGTAAATACAGAACAGGGAACATCATGTTCTGCATAACATGATCTTGTGCTCTACTGGAGCAAGCGCAAGTGTCTGAAATGGACCTCCAGATGACATACATTTAGTACATCACAGGTCAGGAAATACACAGTGGATTATCTGCTGTCAGAAGCAGAAAGAAGCTATGAATACTTTCCTGAAACTTCAGGGAAAAAAAAAAAAAAAGGGAAAACTGTTTGGCTTCATGGGAAAAAAAAAAAGCATTGAAAATGAGACACATTTTCAGCAATTTCATTAGGATTTACATCTTTTAATGTGAGATATACTTAAAATCTATTTTTAACCAAAGAGTCTTATTAAAGAAAGAAGACTGCCTGGTTTACTACTTGCAGTTGTTTCAAGCTGTGGTGGTTGATGATGCTCTTTATAAACAAAAGCAAATAAATTTAAACAAGCTAAAAGATGTTTAATGTAAAAAACTGTAGCCTGAGAAAAAATATGTTGTTGTGGATTGCATATTTTACATGCAATTTATGCTGCAGTTTCTCTTCATTAACTACATCTCGCAGATTTTTCAAAGCAACAGCATGAATATTATTAACATGTGTTAAAAACGTGTTTAAAATAATGTATAAAGCTTTATGTTTAGAGCTCAAGTTTAGGTATAATGAACAAGGGTGTCTGTATTGCATATATTGGTTTGTATGCATGTTGATAGATAAACCAGACTACGTGCCTACAGACACATGTACATATATATTGCTTTAGAGTTCGTGTTTTAATTAAACTGAACTAGACCTTAACAAGAACATCCAATTCATAACTCTCTCATTCCGTTCTATAGATTCTTATTAGTTAAAGCAGAAATAATCCATTCCGAAATGTGACATGTAGAAATTGCTAATAACTTCTTTCGTTGTATTTCTTTCCTTACCATTGGTTTCCATTTACTGCAAGAATCTCGGAAAATGTCCTGAAGCCTTCCATTTTTCCCAGCAGCTCTTCCCCATTCTGTCTCTCTTCCAAAACTGCTTTTGCTGTCACTGTATTAATAATAGAAAATTATCAACAGTGGCTGAAACAGGACTTGAAAATTACAGAAATTAAAATCTTTTAATTTGAGCAACTGATGGTATCCAGTATCACTTCATCAATCCCACAGAACCATAGAATCATAGAATAGACTGGGTTGAAAAGGACCACAATGATCATCTTGTTTCAACCCCCTGCTATGTGCAGGGTCGCCAACCACAAGACCAGAGCCACATCCAGCCTGGCCTTGAATGCCTCCAGGGATGGGGCATCCACAGCCTCCTTGGGCAACCTGTTCCAGTGCTTCACCACCCTCATTCCAGTAAAATCTCCACTTTAGTGTATCTTTTCGGTTATAACTTAAATACAGCACCTTCACTGTCAAAAAAATAAAATACCAAACAGTAAATAATTGCATAATCAGATTCAAATGCAATGTTCTGAAATAGCACCTTTTGACATTTTAGGTATGAGACTTTGAAATACTCTCAGCACTGATTAAATTTACTCCCACTGATGTAAGTAGGAGTATTATTAGGTCAACTAAGTGTTCTCACAAAGCCTTTCCCACTGTTTAATGTCAAGTACTAACCTGAACTCTTTATCAGTAGCAAGCTGGGATTTGGTGTATAATATTTTTTCAAAGAAAAGATTGTCTGAAAAAGAAAAGAATGTCTGTGAATATTTTCTATATTGCACTGAAAAAGAAATAAATCAAACCAGGATTTTTTCTTTTTTCTTTCAATGGAGAAGAAAGTAAAGACAAGGAAAACCAAAATAATATACTGTCAAATGCTTTCAGAGTGCCCAAATGTTAATTGTTATGCACTTCAGATACTTGAATGAAGAACCAAGAAAAATTCTATTCATCTTTTTGGAAGATACCTTTGTGGTTATACTACGTCCAGTTAGAACAAATTAGCCAAATGGAAAATTAGTAAGTTCTTCTTGATGAAAATTTTCATTTGGGAATAGGTTGCATACTGATATATTACTTGAATTTTGGATAAGGAATATGAAATGGAACAGTAGAAATTCATAGAGATACATAGCAGAAAAAAAAAGGTATGAATAAATCACAAACAAACTATATTTTTCCTTGAAGAAAATTAATCAAAGGCCCGTAATAAATATTAATATTTCAAATAGCAGAAAAGTCCTCCATTTCCTCCACATTCACACCAAACTGATCTTGTAGCCTATCCTTCTTTTCAAAGTACATTATTTTTTGGAACAGGTTTGCATCTTATACATCCCTGCACTGGTATTTGTTGCCCATATGCATACCTGCTCACCGATTTGGAAGAATAACAGTGGCATTTCAGTGCTCTTCATTTCATCATGAGTTGAACACTTGCATTTCCCCTTCTCCTAACCCATCCAACCATATTTTTTTGATTGGGTATAATAAACTTCCATCTCCGCATTACCACTTGATATTTTGCATGCAGCATATCTTCAAATAGATTGAAAATCTGCTGGTATCAGTTTCACCAGTTTTGGCACAGACAAGTTGAGAACAACAACTGATAGTAACTGTTTCAATTTTTGGACATAAAGATTCAGTAATTTCTGAAATTGTGTGAAGATGTGTGGTGAAATCCTGATGCATTTGCAATCTTTACTAAGTGTCTGTTGATAAATGGCACGTTGGTAAATAAGTTTTAGCTCTTCTAGCTTTCTCTTTTCTTCACAAACATTTGTGGCATTGCACCACATAAAGGTAGGCAGGCCAACACACTAATTCATATTATGAACCTTACCCAGGTCCTAATCCCAATTTATTGATAACCTGCTACAGGTTAGGAGCCAAGAAGAGAACAAGGAGGATTCTGGTTTTGGCAGTCATTGTGACCTATTAGTACTAAATGTGTGAAGTGCTGAGCACCTACGAAAGTAGCATAAAGGATTTTGATCACATCTGCCCAAGGAGATGTGAGAAGCTGTTTCGCTATGACGTGCTTTTGTTTGTTTAAACAGGAGGATGGGAGAGCCACAGAACCACTGCAAGGCAAGACCCACAGGGCTAAAGCTTTCATTTTGGGAAAAAAAAAATAAAATTCAAAATCAAAATATTTACCTTCTGAAGCAAAATGTTTTGGATTTCAGTTTTTTCCTTAAAACTTAACCTTTTTGTTTGCAGAAAAAATACGATAATCAAAAAAATTTTGGCCAAAATACTGAAATTCAATACGGCTTATCGAGGCTTGAATACTGTTATATTTATCATCCTAAGAAAGGAAAGAAGAAATCCTGCACTCCAAAACGACTGGTGATATGCCTCTGTTAACCAAGCAAGTAGGGGCCAGGGGTTAGGATTAATGTAACACCATCTGTCCAGTCTCTCCCCTTGCTCTTTATAAACAGATTTTTTCATGCCATATAAGAGCGGTCCACAACTATTGCCCCATACCTAAATAGCTATTAAAAAGCACAGCACTGAAAATGAAAGGATGGGGAGGAATAGTTTGTTTGTTAATCTTCTCTTTATTTTACAGTCTTAACTGTGTGTGTGTCCATTTAACAAGCTGGTTCCTAATTTCTCGGCTGGTCCAATTTCCCCTTGCAGTGGGAAGGTTTGAACTTTCAGAAAGCTCCACCCTGGGAGTAAGTCCCCTGGTGCTGACCATAGAGGGAAGTCTCTGCTTTAAGGTTGATCAGAAAACAGGGCTCTGATGTAAATCCGCTCTTCTTAAAAATACTGGTAATCCCATATTGTTAATAACTCTCTTGGGAAATCAGTCATTTTGAAGCTGTGTTGGCATTAGATACACGCACAACTGGAAGCACCAGTTTAATTCAGCTTGGAGCTCCACAAATTTTGCACTGGAAGTGCTCCTGGCAAACCAGGCTGGGACATCAAACCAGGGCATCCCAAGGCTTCAAGAAAATTTATACATGGATTCAACTCTGCATCCAAAATTTGCATGTGTATGCTATGCAACTGGTCATAATACATCTATGACCTGACTCAAATATCTGAAAAAAATAGCATCACTGGCAATCCTAAACGAGACTCAATACAGCCTAGCCCATAGTCAGACTGTAAAACATCCTGCACTTCTCTTTGCTCAGTGGACAATGCTTCGTTCCAAGTAAGTCACAGTACAGAATGGAAGTCCAGTCTAAATTAAAACACTACAGATGAATGATAGCCCCCAGGCTTGTGCAGTAAGCTGATTTTCCATAGGAGTTCTAGCCTAGCTCCATCCCATCCTACTGCAGACATCTGACCTACTAGGTTTAGACCTCCCCAGCCATGGGCTGCAAAATGCCAATATCACTAAGGGTGGCTGGCCACATGTGGACCTCTGGGTCTGTATATCAATTAGTTTATAATTAATTAACTAACTGTTTAGTTGCTTGGTTCCAAAAGCAAGGAACATGGCACGGATAGCACCTTGATGGCTTCCTGGCCTCCCTAGGAGCAGAGTGGGATGCCTGTACAGTGGAAGATACCTTGGTCCTGTTCAGAACTGTGTCATAGACTGTGCTAAAGATGTAGAGGATGGGTAAGCATGTACCAAATATGCACATGGGGAACTGGGTTGAGTAGTGTAGACACAGGCTGGGACCCCTCTTGGTTGAAGGGCAATGGAGAGAAACCAAGAAAATTAATCCTAATTTGGGTGACATACACATTTCTTAAGATAGGGGTACATTGATGCATGCTGAATTAAGCCAAAGGGCTCTTGTTAATGATAATGAGAATAGGGTGTATAGGGCAAGTTACTACTTTATTATTTCCTTATACTTGTGTTAATTCTACTAACCCTGGCAAAGCGTAAAACCATTAGCAATGCTGTCCTCTGTTCTGCATTGCTAAGGCACCATGACTAAGTCTGAGCTTAAACAATGAGACTGGAATGCTTAAACTGGGATCCTTCTGAGGCTTCACCCATGACATAGCTCCAGCATTAAGTATGAAGGGAAGACTAGAGATGAAAGGATATTTATTATAAAACAAGAGCGTTTTTTAGTACCCGCTTGGACATGTGACATTATTTGGAGATGTGACAAGACTTTTTATAACAAGATTTCAGTGGTGTGCACTGGAGTTGCCTACTGCACCATGCTTCTGCATATTTCCTAATCACTTATAGCAAAGACACAATTCAAATCTCCCAAGCCCTTTTTAATACCCAAATATATTCCACTGCCAAACCAGAGATGTACCCAAACTTCACACCAAGTGGTAAGTAGATCATTTTACCTTTTCTCACCTCACTCAAGCTTATCTGATTTCTTTGTTTCTCATCTTCAGCATCATTTATGTAGTTGCACATTCCTGCCCTTTAGATCAGCACTTTAATCAAGTATGTAGCAGCTAAACACAGCTACTTTACTCTTATCCAGCAATCAATTCTATGAAGTCTACATACAACCCAAAATTTCATAAAGTTAAGACAGCCTTTCCCCAGGGAAAAGCTAACTTCATTTATAAAACATATTTGATTTCCTTTTTCTAATCTCTCCACAGCCTTTTTACACTGCTGCGTGCTTTAATTTTGCTTTCAGTCAGAAGTTTAAAAACTTTAGCTTCTAATAACTGGAAAAAAATGGTTATTTAAAGATAACTGCAACTTGCTTAACATGCCAGACTATCATATGCTCACTGCTTTGAAGCTGCAAATTAATGACGAGCAGGAACAGTGACTATCTTTCAGAGGAAACTGACCTCTTTCTAATGGCTCATCGCTAATGTCATCTGTCTGCTGCATCTCATTATGTGAATTTCACGGAGTAAGAAAGTATCTTAAGGCTGTGCACAAATAAAAAGGACCTTCTAGTATTGAGCACTTTGAAAATTTTTGATCTCTCAAAATACCTTCCTTAGATACTGGTTTCCCCTTTTGTGCATGGCACGCTGCTTATGTCATCTATTCTCTGTGACTAATTATGTTAATTTTGTGCCATAAAAGTAACTGAAGGCTGTTAAGGAATAAAAGCTTTTGAGTGGCCTTATTTCATAAACATCCCTTTTGAACAAGGCGCATTTAGTCATATTTGCAGTAACAGAAAGAGTCTTGTGCTAAAAATACAACAAAGGCTCTTGAATATGGCCATTTATTCCTACTTTATTAGGTAATTTATGAAAAGTATGAAGGGAAGCCTTTTTGTTACTATAATTTGCATAAAGCTGGTGCCCCATTAATGAGATAACTTCCTGCCTTTTGTGTACCACCAGCTGGAAATAGAAGTATAGGAACTTTTCTGTCTTCCAATTACTTAACCTGCTGAGTTCAGAGTTGGAGAGTAAACAGGATTCATATCAGTCAAATAAGTCGATTTCTGCGGCTCCATCTAAAAAAAAAATAATATATTTAATTAAGGAGCCAGTGAAAGCGAGACATTAAAAGTATACTAAATGTCCATCAGCTACATGGGACCAAACCCCTAGACTTGAGCTTTAGTTTTGCACCTGTCCCTTTGTGCTGTCAGTCACAATTAGTTGTGCTACAGACTGTATCCATCACCAATGGAGGCAGACATCTAAACCTGACATTTTGAAGGTATCTGGGTGCCAAGGGATGCAGATGGGTTCGAGGCATCATTTTCAAAAATCACCTAGAAACTCAAATGGCATCCAGAGTCCAGACAGTTTTGAAAACCTCACTAATTACCCCTCTGGTGCCGCAAACTTTAGAAACTTTGGTCAGGATAGAAGACTCCCCTTCCCATAAGGAACAACTGTGTTTACCAATGAGATGAAGTTCCTTCATCTACATACTGATCTGTATGCCAGAAGTTCCATTTTTCCCCCATACTGGCCCATGTGTTGCACTTGCATGGGATCATCAGAGGTATTTACATCAGTTTTTGTTTTCAAGTGTTTTTTCACTGGTGAACTAAAAGCAGTGTTTATCAGTTGTGGCCTGTGAGAATCATTTCTACATGAAGTGATGACTTAGCCATAAAATCAATGGACCAGCTCCCTATTTAGATATTTTTACAGTTTACTATTTCCAAATTTATTTCAAGTGACTTAAGTATAATTAGAATAACGATAGCTCCTTAACAATGTGCTGAAACACATCCAGGTTACAAAATATAAAAGCTCAGTATACAAGGCTACATTTCAGCTGCACCGTTTGTATAGTTTGAGGTCATGTTGCTGAGGCATGAAAGAATGTTCTGTGGTCAAATTGCTTGATTAATTGTACCCACCTAATCTTTTAAATCTGAATAAAACATATCCTTTGCTGGGGGATAGAGCTTGTGACATGTTCATATTCACCATACACTGCTGCCACTCTTTGGTTATATTTTGGGGGATTCCCTAATTTCCCACTGCAGGAAAGCTGGTTTCATCACTGCACAGTTCTGAAGGAGGAAAGGGCAATCAAAACCACATATCACTTCATCTACTTAAAATATGGATATATTTAGAATAGCTGCAATATTGTTGCCACTGGCATTTTAACTATGAGCTAAACCACGACTGCTGACAGGCTAAAAGGTTGTCACAGTCAAGGTCCTAATTACTCTACAAATTGAAGCTAAATTGTAAGATTCATCTACTCATGCTTAAGGCACACTGCTTGAGGCACAGTGCTGGGGAGGAAGGTCTACATGGGCTCCTTGCAGGGCCAGCAGATGAGCCAATTCATTCACAGTTTAAACCGTTTTGATTACAGATGTAGGACATGATGTCCTACAGATGTAGGACACATGAGCTGAGACATTCATATGTGTTTAGTTCAAACTGTAATGTTCAAATTGTACTGAAGGGCCAGAGTTTGAATTTATATCTTGAACTACTTCTCAATCCTCTTGTGTCCTGCACGTTGCATTATAATGGCAATCATGTACAACAAAGGCAATAATATTTCCCTGGTAGCTCATGCTTGCCTTCCATGTTTTAAGCTGATGCATTAGTGACATTAAATACTTGGTGTAGTATGGTTTGGTTCAGAATGGTCTACCTTACTAAAAGACCATATGAAAAAATGTATATCAAGGACCTGGTGATGAGTTGGTAGCAGAGTTAATTAACTCAGCTCATAATGTTTGCTGGATCAACTTGCTCATGATGCAGCAACTCATGTAAGCTGGAAAGCCTTCAGATAAGTTCCATCTCTCTTATATGTATGAATTATTCACAAGCAAAGAGCCACTGCTCTATCACAGCAAAACCTATGGCACTGATCCAGTGTCTTAGAAGGTGCCCCACATAGATTTCTGCTCAGAAAAACGGGGTAAAGCAGTTCTTTAAATATCCAGAGCACCTTGAAGTGACTGCTTCCAACCACACACATGAAGCTATTTGTACTGCGTTACACTACAAATAGTCCATTTGTTTGTGCTTTTGTTGTCTTTTTTTCTTTGAAAACAGAAATGGAGGCAGGATCATCCTACATGCAATGTTGGAGCACAGACTGACCATCAGGGAAAATCACATGCAACCTTCTCATGCCCAAGACTGACACTGATTAAACTTATCTCATTAATACACAGCTTTTCTTCCCTTCACTAGAAGGACAAGAATTTTTATATATTATTTGTTTCTTACTAGGTAAATAGTCTTTTTGAACCTTTCATACGGCAACTTCTTTCATGTTTCTCTTCACATTGATTTCAGTCTCTAGGCCTTGATAAGGATCAGTCCAGCCCCTGGGCAGGAGGCTCTGCACTAGCCTCCAAGACAAGCCCTGTCCTGATACAACAGCCTTTTTATGTGCTGCTTGTACTTGCATCAGTCTCCTTGACTCTTCAAGTTGACCACCTCCATAGCCAACTATATGGGGTGGTCACTTACATTACCCTTGGTCCTGCCAACATTGTTGCCCCACCAAGGAAAAGGCAGGAAGGTGATGCAAGGATACACAGAGCACCTCCCATGTTTATCCTCCTCCTTACTGCTGCCAGCAGGTTGCAAAGTTCAGCCAATCACTTACCCAGTAAGTAGTTTTGCATGTGGCAGGCCCAGACTTTCTAGAGCTTCCTGCAGGTATGTTGAAATGAAAGGTCAGCTGCTGAGGAGAAAAGGGAAAAGAGCAATAAATGCATCTGCATCAACAGAAAAGAAGAAATATGCCTAGAAAGACCTTGGGTGTTCAATGTTTAAGATTTTGTGGAATATGAGACTGTATAAAGCTTGAAATAAAAGAAACCCATTGACCTATTTAATGGGACTAGTCATTAGAGCATCGAGAGCCAAGGAAAAAAAACAGTCTAATGAGGAATTAAAAAAGAAAAAAGAAAAAAAAAAAATCCTCCCCATGCCCACTAGCCCAGGGCAAGCTTAATTAAAGTCAATGTAGAAATCTGCAAGAATGAAGAAATAAACAGTTAAACATGTTATTTTTTATATTTTATCCCTGTACTCCTGGCTTCTCATTCTCTGTGATTTGTTTCACTCTCAAATAAACCAACAGCATCTTGCTTGACTAATTTGGATAAATATAAACTTTTCTGGCCAAACCTAGAAAATAAGTTGTTACTCTGAATATGAAGCCCCTGATGAACATTGTTTTGTGATTCTGATAATTACGAATATTTATAGTGTGTGGTTTAAGAGGGCAGCACTAATTGGACAACGGTTTCTGGACTCTCTTCTCAAAGCACTTAAAAGATAAATCATTCACCAAAGACTGATAATATAAATAAAGCGATAGATTGGCTTTCCCTTGCTCTTCCTTTCTTCTGATTTACAAAACAACTCCAATGAGCCGTCTGTGGCCAGAAAACCAGCATTGCTATGAAGCTCATACATTGTTATGTCTATTTACAGTGATTTGGGAGACTAGAGGGGAAAAGTTTGAATCAACAAATATTTTCTACATTCTGACTGGTAACTCCAAGTCCTGTTTTCAGGGTTTTCCAGCCCCCCCCCCCCCCCCCCCCTTGTCTGTTACAAGTTATGATGTGTGGATGAAGGCTTTTTCCCATGCAGTAATGACTGTATACTGAGATTTCAAGGGGCTGTTCATGACAATCCCATTTTCTGTGTAATTTCATGGTTGTCTTCTTGAATGAAGATATTGGCTGCTCTGAAGCAGGAGGTCAGATGCTCCTGCTCCCTTTCAGTATTGTTCCGGAGTATGTTTCCTTTCAGCTGATGAAAAGTAATTCATCATTTACACCCTTGAATTCTGCCAGCGTTTTTTGAACAACTTTTCTTTCCCTGTGGTACCTTGGGCCCATGAAAGAGATAAATAGGTTCAATACAATGCCAGGCCCCGGATCCTGGGAGCAGGTTCGGCCTCGGAGGCCCTGAGCTGCCCCTTTCTCATGATGGAGTTTGTCACCTTTCTACCTCTGGAAGTCAAATCCTGTCGACTCAGCCATCTTTCAGCCTCTCTGAAGTGGCTTTGGCACCCACTGGGGCATGTGAGCTTAAAATTGATTTTTTTTTTAAGATCTGTCAAGTTCCCTTAAGGGAGCGGGCTGACAGCCGGCAGGCTCTGCAGCCTATCACAAAGTGCTCCATGGCTCACAGGCACCCGAGGAACTTCTTTGGAGGGGGCACAGGGCCCCCAGCTCTGACACCTGGGGAGGGCAGCACTGCTCAGAGGCTGGCCCTCCACAAGAGGCATCTTCCTGCCAGCCTGCTCCTTTTGGAAGCTTTTTAGCCTGGATTTGTTGTTTTTCATTCATTGTTTAAGAAGCAGAGATGTTAAACGAAGCCCACCTCTGCTGTCCCCACACCTAGGATGCAATTCCTCCACAGCTGCACAACCACTGTGACAGACTTCATGCCCTCAAAAACAGGTCGCCCTTGTCTTTTCAGAACCTGACCAGCTAAATACAATTAATTTTGAAGGAAGATGTCAGCAGATTAGCTCACTGGAAAGCAAAGTGAACCTGCACCTCTGAAAGGGGCTCTTAATAAAGCAGTAATTTCACTGCAGGAATACTGAGCAATTCCAAGGTATGCATTCTCAGACCCAAAAAGTGTTAGTAATATGACTCCTCTTTTTTTCTTTTTTCTTTCTTTTTTTTTTCTTTTTTTTTTTTTTTTCCATTTTTTGAGTAATCTTCAAAGAAGAGCAACTAAACGTTTCACCTGATCAATTTTTGCCAACTTTTTTGCTCAGAACATAGAACCGTTGGGGACTAAAATATAGAATATTCCCTGGACTGGCTTTTTAAATCCAGCATAGTTCCATTCTCCTTTCACTGGAAGTTTGCTTTTAGCAAAAATACCCTGTTCGTACACATTACCAATATACATTCACGGTGGGCAAAAGGATTGGTTAATTTGCTGCTGTAGAGACAGCAGGGGGAGCAAAAATCACTGCATCATTGGGGAATTGACAATAATACAGGATATTCAAAAAACATTTCTGAAAGGAAATAGACAGCCCGAAGAAAACAATTCTTCTACATTTTTTATTATTGCCAGCCAGGCCAAAGCCGTAAGGTTAGCCCAAACTGTGCTATGAAAACTATTAGCAGAGGCAAACAACAGCTAGGAGAAATCTAAGTATGCAACAAAAGTAATGTATGACTCAAGCTCTTTGTAACTCGTGATGGAAATGCTAGGATCCCCCTTGAAGCTAAAAAAGACAATGAAGATTTCCAGCTTGTCACAAGGAGTCTCTCTCTAATTCTTTTTTTAATATTATTTTTTAACTGTCTGCATTCCAACAAAATTGAGAAGGTAATGGCCATGCAAATACAGCAGCACACAGCTCACAGGCATAGCAGAGCCCTTTCAGACCCACCTGACAATGCAACGGTGCACACTGGCTTTGGTTGGGCGACTCAAGTTGAAAGCACTGTGCAAGGACAGAGCAAAGGACTCACTGGAGCCTCAGTGAGTAACCAAGGGACAATCTGTGGCAAAATCCTGGCTAAAATACAGTCTTGCCAGTCCCGGGGGCCAACACACCAATCTCGATTGGTTACTAGATCTAATGATATCTCAAATACTTGAGATACATCCTTAGCTTTCTTCACACCTCCTGCTCACGCTTTCTCTAGAGGCACAGGTTACCCTGCCAGGTTTGTGAGTGTTGCCCAATGTGAATGCTATCAGGAGCTCTGTTTTTTCTTTGAAGTTTGATTAACTCTCTGAAACTGGATTGTTTTTTGTACCGAGTACTGCCAATCAGGTCACATTAACAGATCATGACATGAATTTTGCGATATTTGTCACTCTTGTCAGTTCCTCAGGTGAAGATACACATGTTGCAATGTAAAGCAAAATGTTCCTCCTTTGTTCAGCAGCTCTCCATCTGCCCATCCATCCATCCATCTGCCTCTGCGTATTCGTACACAAAAATAAAACCTGCTAAACAAATCCGTTATCTCTTTGTCCAGACTATCATGATTTGTGGATCTATTTCTCCTTTCAATTCTCTGGAATACGTTTACAGAATATTATTATCATCTCAAATATTTTTGTCTGCGGTTAGCATTCAGCATTCCCTTTTTTGCTCTTTAATTAGTCTTTTAGTTTGCTTCTGCCTATCTTATATAGCTTTTCAACTGCTTCACCTTCCCAGATTTTGAATTTTTTTTTTCTTTTTTTTTCTTTTTTTTAACACCTTGTGCTTACTGCTTATCTTACTCTCGACTACACAACCCTACTTAGCCATATTGGGCATTGTTACCTTTATCCTTCTTTAGACTTAAACCAGGATGAATTTCAAATGTCCTCCAACTGTTTCTGAAATATATTCCAATTTTCCTCAGTAGATTTACCATACATTATAATAAAATCCTGATAAAAATTCCTCAGCGCACTTTGCATTCCCTCAAAGTCAGCCTGCCATACGGCTCAAAAAATATTTCAAATCAAATGATGTTGAGATCACTAGATCTTTCATACCTCTTCAGTTCAACACCCTTTATTACCCTTGGCTCAAATCCTTGAATTAATTCAAATAGTTTCTGAAAGACAATTCAATAAAGCACACTTTATTGAGTCGAGGAACTAGAAGCAATCTCATGTTAGCTTTAGAGATATAAGTATCCCTTCCTTAGTTTCACCATATTTATCGCAGTCAATAACAGAGTAATTAAAAGCCCTCATTATCAAAGTTCTGGCTTTCTTGAAGGCTTCTCTCATCTGCAAGCAAAGATCTAAAAGTTCAAAAAATCATTCAGGAAACCACCTGACTACCTTTATTGTGCTTAACTTTCATCAGAATTGACATTGCCATGCCAGCCCAAACACTTGCAGCATTCCTCTCATCTCCCAGGAATACAGATATGGCTCCTCCTCTGTCTCCCCTTTCCCTCCACAAACCCCAGACCAGTATCTCAAAAACCTCAATTTCTTGCCTCAACCATATCTGTGTTATTCCAATAATATCATGCTCATCCTTGATACTCATAGTTATCATTGATAAGTCTTTGATGTAATAAATCCTTGATATAGTATCATACTTATCCTTGCTATAAGATATAATCAAAAATGAAAGCAGAAACTTAAGATACAGAGTAAAATATATTACTTGCCAATTTTCCACAGTAACTTTTCATCATTACTCCAAAATTACTTTTTAATGCAAAGAGTAGTTCCAATCACATAGAGGCCCACATAATTCAGATACTATCATAATCACAATTAGATTACATTACTGCAATCAGGAATGGAGATCATTAAGAGAAAGAATATAAATTGCTTTAGTTTTACAAGTACTGAGCTAGCAAAATTATAATTAATCTCCATTTATAATCTTTTCTTTCATAGAACTGCAAAGCATGCTACTTTTTTTAGGCCATCAATACAAATTAGAACTAAGTAATAAAGCCCTAACTACTACTACTACTGTGCAGTTCTCAGTCGCAGAAACTTTCACATTACATACAGAAGACTTCTTTTCATGCAAATATTGCCCTCAGCATAAAGGAGATTTTTACTGCAATAAGTCTAGCTATTTCTATAGTAAGTTGGTTGTTTATAACACAAAAAGCAATCAAAACTGTCTATCCCTCTTCCAAACAATGGATGCAAAGCCTGCTTCTGAAATTGGATGATGCGTATTCCGAGAGATGAGATAATAAAGACTTAGCAGCAGAGGCAAAGATGCACAAATACCAGATTTCACAGGTTTTCAGAATTTATGCTAAAAGATGAGCATGTAATGCTGTCAGGAGAGGCAAGATGGCAGACAAGGCTTCGTATAAGTTGAGCATGTATTGCTGTATTGAATATACACAGCTCCAATAGAATTTTTTTATATTCTAATATATCCCTTTTTTAGTTCTCCATTTTGAGAAAGAAGATTGTTAGAAATCAGCGGCCGTCTTGCCTACACGCTCAATATTCTGTTAAACCTGAACCATACTTACTACTGACAAATGAGAAAGAAATTATACAGAAGGAAAAGGAAGTGCGGCCCCCTTTTAAATGCACGTCTTTCTCTCTTGGTTATATCAAGACAGAGCAAAACAACCCAAGTAATTGTTGGAGATTTGCTGCTTCAGAGAATAAATGACCACCCCCAGACAGAATCTGCTTTGTGCTCGCTATAGGGCAAGGAGAAGAGTTTTAAATCCATGTGAAACAAAGCAGTAAGACTGCTGTAGATTTCTTGGTTAAATTCTCTCTTCACAGTCCCCTGTATGTGGGCTACACTACTCAACCCAGGCTTGTTCAAAGCTCTAATGAAAAAATTAAACTGGGTCAGTTTGGAAATGAATATTTAGACTACATAAGCAGACACAGGACAGTTTATATGTTACTTTAAACACTTGTCTTCATAACAGCAGCTTATTCAAATCTAGTCTGAAACCACTGGCACTTTAGATGAGTACATTCTATATCAAATGTTTTATTGAATATATCCTATCCACTCCGTTGCTTCCTTAGACACCAGAGCACTTTGAATTGTCTTACACAAACCCCTTAGCTTCTGCAGTCTGCTCTACTTACTCAACATCACCAGTAAGTGCTGAATACAACCTCTCAAGATTTCCTTCAAGTTTTTGGGTAGATCAGGACCCTTTTCTCCGCCTGATATTACAATACATTTCCAGGCTTCCTCACCATTTCATGACAGTAACACACCACGCAATGATTTTCTATCACGCAGGTAATTATGAGCCATGCAGTCTTATGAGTAGCAGGCGTGGATGTACTCCTGGGACTGTTGTGACTTCAGCCTTGTTGGCAGCAGAAGGAGGGGCATTATGACATTCCCCATGGCTGACTGTGACTGGGTCAGCTTCTCACAGTTAACTTCTCTTTTCCCCACAAAGGACTTGCTAAAGTTCAGTGATGCTTTCAGGCTCAAGCATGTCTGAACAAATGAAGTTTTGGAAGACGATCTTGGATGTAGGCCTTTAAAATCTTTGTGCACTCTTTTTCAGATATGCAAATGCTCTTTTGGATATGGCTCTTGATCAAGTTTTCATGAACATCCACATTCCTATGCTGAAAAGCGTGTGAAATCAGTCATCTACCAGACTCGAGCAGAAATTGCTTGATTTCTTTTTCCTTCTCTGCTTTTCCTATATGCTTGAAATTGTCTTTATCATCTTTGTCTATGCACTATTAAAATGTTTTTTCTTATCTCCTGTAACCAATTCAGTTTGGATCAGCATTAAAACCTTCCACTCAGTTCAAAGAAATCCAAAAGAGTGCAAGGGAAATCTAAAGGAGAAAATTATGAGCACTAGGTAGCATCCAGAAAGCAGTGTCAGAACAATATACTTGCTATTTTTTGTCAAAAACATAGAGTGTTAGTTTAAGAAGCACAGTTAAAATGAACAAGCAACCTGCTAAAATGTTATAGAACTGGAAATGGCAAAATTCTTGACGTATATTAAAAACGTAATTCAGATGATTACGCTAATATGAATGAGGGAGTTACATACGTTTTCTGCTTTTGGCTTGTGGGTTGTTTTTTTTTCTTTTTTTTTGAAACCTGCCAGAACATGATCTTAGTGATATGTCAGAGATAAGGTTGAAACACCAGAACGCCCATGGCAAATTCAGGGAACAAAGACTCACTCATACAGAATAAGAATGAATAGTTATGTATAGCATAATATTAACTCAAGGTGTTTTTGGGAAGCACAAGTGCTGAACATCAGCAGCACGCACACGGACATATACATCTCTTTTCTTAGAAGTTTTCTGCCTAGTGCAGTGGAATAAGAGCTGTCGTGCTACCACAGTGATGGACATATTGCTGGAAACTCGCTAAAGAGAATAATGTGTCAGAGGTATCCTGTGTGTAAAAAGGCAAAAAACACTGATATAAAGAGTAGAACTCCTCAGACACAGAGAGAGACTTTTACAGCTGCAGCACTGACCCATGCGTGGGCTACACTTATGAATCAAATAGTCAAATGTCTTCCAGATATGATGTCACATAAATCTCCATTTCCCAAGGAAACCATTCAAGAAACAGGTAGAAAACCACTGTAGTGCTCATTATTATTTCCCACTGGTGTTTTTTTTTCACAGAAAAAACTATTTTTTTCACACAAAAACTGTGGCAGGTGCTGTCATTTGTTGTGTGTGTGTTTTTTCTAAGTTATTTCCAGTTGCTGTAGGACCTGCACAGCCCATCAGAAAGCTCTGTGAGGACAACACAGAGAGAATTGAACCTTTTGGATGTGTTGATAAAGAGAAGGGAAAAAAAACAACAATACAGTGATTACACAGAAGATGTTTCAGCTAGTAGTGTCTATAGCATTAGCTATACTAATCCCCTCCTAAGTCGGACTTGTCTTGTGATGGACAAATTATCCAGCTTAGCGAGGTATCTGGGGTGGTGATAGAGTCCCAGTGAGTCAGCTGTTCAGTTACCTTATATTTCAGATTTCCTTTCAACTCATGAATATACTCAATGCCCTTCTCCTCGCTAAGGAATATAAGCAAGATGGAGTCCTAAAAACCCTCACTGCCTATCAGATAACAAACAAACAAACAAACAAACAAAAACCAACAGGACTTTCTTTTCCAGTGCTGACAGAGAAAAGTTGAACAATTTCCTTCATAATTTAGCAATTTCTCCAAGAGACAAGGAGAATTTGGATGTGTGTGATCCACAAGTAAATGTATTCCAATCATCTTAGTTACAAACGTTCTGTAAATTCCCATCCCCGTAGTATGGGAAAAAGGAAAAATACCTCTGCCCCACATCTAAAGCCAATAGCAGTAGCTTGTGTTGAAGGACTGAGACGAGTGACTAAGAAGTAAACCATTATTTTCTAGTTCCTGAAGTGTATGAAATACCAGTAATCAGACCGAACTTCTCAACTACAAACTGTTTCATAAACACTACAATGTAAGCCATTAGCAAACTGCATTATGAAGCCGTGGATGCTGTGTTCTTAAAATTGCTGGTATCTTGGATACCCTGTCTATGCATATCACCTGCACAGTTATCATTTGCTGTCTTATTTTCAATTAATAAAAAATCACAAAGGATTGAAAATATATTTTTGTAACATATATAAGCAGAGAAACACAAAAAATTACCCTGGTAGGAAAACATGGGAATAGTCAGAGCAAATGATATAATGGAGAACACTTTCTGCAGACTGAGTTTAACAAAGAAATAGAAGGCATGACTCAACCAGTCCATAGATATTTACATGAGCACTAGGATATTCATAATAAATGATTAAGTAGCCAAGAAAGGTGAGGCAAGAGCCACAGAATTTCAAGACATCCTTGTGTGGATTAGGCCAAAATCTATGTGTTTTTTGAGCTGAAGTAGCAAAATCTTTTAACAGCTTACTGGAGTTGTGGGTACTTCATCAATACAAGTTCAAATTAAAATAAGCTATGTTTCTAAAAGATATACTCTTTTTGAGTGGGAATTAATTTAGGGAGCCCTATAGTCTGTACTGCAGAGGTCAAACTATATCATGGCAATGGTCTCTTCTGACCTTATGAATTATAAATGGTTTAGTGACCAAAATACTATCTTAAAAAATTAAAAATACTCCCTCTAAAAGCATAGATTTCAATACCAGAAGGGTTCAGTCAGTCTTTTATCATTCAGATATAGATAAATTGAGTCCTTGCACTTTTCTCTCTATCTCTTTCTCGTAAAATCTAAGTCTTGTCTTTTCTACATAGATATTCATGACATTTTGTCTCAAGAGCTGTGATTTACTCCAATGTCTTCAGACAAAAATATTTCTTTTCCTCTCTGTTCTATGCTACGTGCTTGACTAAAATTAAGCAGAAATAAGTACAATAGTAGTGCAAAAATGAAAACAGCAACAGACATACCCACCTCACTAAATAAGTAAAATTTCTGATCTGCTTTTTAATAACTGAGATAAAAGATATATGTATTTTAAAAAATACTGAAAACATACGAATCAGAAATACAAACAATACTAATGAAAGAATACTTTTCACCAGAAGAAATAAAACTACAAATGTTTTTGACTGATTATTTCACAGAAACTGTGGGGAAGAAAAAAAAAAAAAAAAAAGAAAGAAAGAAAAAGAAAGAAATGGGTTAATGGGAATCATACCTTCAAATGAAAGCTTACCAAGTTCAGAAGAATTCAAGTTGCCCATGGCATATGAATTCAACAATGACAGGCCAACCTGTAACAGCAGAAATTCAATGTATTGAGCCAGCTATCTATGCAATATATATCTCTAGATAATTACCCCTCATAAGTAATATAAATAAAAATCCTATTTTTTGTTTAAAATGAAATGCAGTAGTACTCTTCTAAGAAAATTATTTGGAGTCTTCCTTCCTTAAAGAGTATATTATATATTAGTATGCAGCATGATCCAAGAGAAGATATGTCCTAAAATAAGATGACATTTGAAAGCGTAGGTGAGTTACGTAGAATCTCCCTCTGCTTTCTAGTTTTCTAGGGGAAAAAAATATTGAAGTATCAATGTTTCTATTAGGAATAGGAAGAGATTAATTCCAAAGAAACAGAAAAATTTTCTGTTGCCATTGATATTGAAGGTAAATTTTAGCAAGTTTTTAAGTAAAAACAAACACTGCAAATGAAAGCCAAGTAATTAGCTGAAAGTCAATTTTCCTTTGTGTACAGGGCTGTTATAGGTCAGCAATAGAAATAAAATTGGAAATAAAACTTTGAATAAACAGTAGAAATAATTCATTTAGAAAACATGTTAGAAGGGCCTTATTTAGGCCATAATTAAGATCTGATACTGAAGAAAAATAAAAATAAATTGGTTTTGATGCAATGGCCTGAATATTGCTCTTGTTTCCATGAAGACAATCTATTGTGTCCCATGAGAATGTCTGAGGATGGGGCAGCTGAGATTTCCGTCTCTCTCACCCTTGTGTATCTGAGTGCATGCAGGGGTCATCTAGCGGTTAGTGAATTCCTCAGGAGCTGAAATGGTGAGAATCACTGCAACTTGTCCTCTTCCTGCTTGTACTACATAGCCCTCACCCAAAACACAGCCTTAGCTATTTTTCAAGCTAAACAAGGCTGCCGAAATTTGGATGTCCCAAGGTTTCTTTGCGGTGGAATTTCCGCAACTGAACTGAACCATCAGAGTTGGTTTTGTCCATAACCATTCATATCAGAGTTATTTATGGATTGTTTAGAATGCATTATGGGGATGGCATGATGTAAGTAAGAGATCTGAATTGTGAAAACGTTTGGCAGTAAATATATTAAAGCAGCTTGCAGAATATCTGGGACCTTCACATGATTAGACAGGATTTTCTCCTTCACAGAATCACAGAATGGCCGGGATTGGAAGGGACCTCAAGGATCACGAAGCTCCAACTCCCCTGTCACAGGCAGGGCCACCAATCTCCACAATTAACACTAGACCAGGCTGCCCAGGGCCACATCCAACCTGGCCTTCAGAAAGTAGCCTTCTAATCCAAAAATAATTATCAATGTATTACAGTAGTTTTGGTGAAATTATTTAAAAGAACTTTCATTTGTCTTACAGTGAAGCTCATTATGATCTATTTGCAATGTTTGCAGAAATGACTCACTTTACACAACATTTTATTTTTTGTAAGTGAAATTTATTACCTTTATTGTCTGTACGTTGTTATCACTGTGCCACCCCAGCAGGACCATTCCACCTTTGGCAGCTTGCAGTTTCACAGCTATTAAAAGTTAATATTTTTTACAGGACAATATGTACAGCTGAATATTTAGACCTTTAATGTAGGACTGAAGGGGAAATGTACAGTGAGGCCTGGAAAAGGACATGGTTTGACTCCTCGTATCAACATGAAAACCTACAAGATATTATGACTGTAGGGGGAAAAGTGCATTTTAAACCCTACAGCAATTTCATAATAATGCCACTGCTTTAAATGAAACCTCTTTCATCTTTCTCTAGGAAGACAGAAAAGCAAACAAAATATATACCCTTACGAAGTTCCCAAACTGCTCTTTCATGTATCTCTATTCTGCCCCCTATTCTGCCTTCAGATAGATATGTTGATGGACAGATAGAAAAAGGGATTAATTATTTAACTATTTCATCCTTGCCTAATATTCACCAATAAGGAGAAATTTCTAGGTTTCTCTTCCAGGCTTTTTTTTCACACACACTCTTAGTTCCATTTGGAACTCGCCTGCTGTTGCTAGATCATCATTAACACATAGGGGACAGAGCACTACATATATATATATATATATATATGTGTGAGGATAGTTAGGATGCTTTCAGGGATGGGGAGAGCAACATTTGCTGAACAAGAAGATGAAAATCTGTCCTGCAAAAATCTCAAATGGAAAAAGGACACTTGCTCAAGTTCCTGATATCCCAAATTAGCAGAGCCCTTTTGAAGTCTATTGAAGAGTTAGGAATGTTGGCTGTGTCATCCTGAAAAGACTGTTTTCTGCAGTTCTGAATGTCCCATAAGCATCTCACAAAAAGTTACCACCCACACTCCCCCCATGCTCCATTCACATATATGGAGTTTAATGAATGCATAGATTGGGACAGGCTTAAACTAAGAGCAACTGAAAACTATAGGCCAAGATGACAGGATTTTCTTCATATGCTTTTTGACATTTTCAAGATGCACTGTCTTAGTCATGAGATCCTGATTCCTTCATGATAAGCTTTGACTTTGGCTCGTAAGATTTAATTACCACAAACTGAATGCAGACAATGAGAGCTGGACTGAGTATCTATCACTGCCCAACTAACTGCATCTCAGAACCTTCCAATTCTGACCAAATGGTATGGGTCTTGGCCAGAGCAGGCCTTCTTTACACATACCATCAGACATGTTAGTGGCAGTTTCCCAGCTCAAGTCAGCAATATGAATGATTTAAAATGGAAAAGCCGGGCAGTGAACTCACTTGTTTGGGATGTGCAGGTGACCTACCAGCCACAGAATCTTTTCTGAGGAAAACCTTGTTTCTTTCAATCTCAGGCATGTTGTTCAGTAACATCGTGCTGATTAAGCTAAAATACACAGATAAGGTCAGTTTAGGAAACAATTCATGAGATATGAGCAGAACATAGGAAACATGACAGCTGGGCTTTCTGCATTGTGATGCCAAGTTACGTTATGCATGTATGCTTGTTTCTTTGAAGGAAACTCTATTGAAGGCTTCTTGACCTCCAGGAATTTTGATCAAAATCAGGCTGTGACAGGTAAGCAGGACAATGGGAAAAAGTCTTGAAAAATTGGAAGGGGGTAGATTTAGACTAGATATTAGGAAGAAATTCTTTACTGTGAGGGTGGTGAGACACTGGAATAGGTTGCTCAGTGAGGCTGAGAATGCCCCCTCCCAGGAAGCACTCAAGACCAGGCTGGATGGAGCTGTGAGCTACCTGGTCTACAGGAAGGAGTCCCTGACTATATCAAGGTGTTGGAACTAGATATCTTAAAGGTCCCTTCCAACCCAAACCATTCTACAATTCTATGATTTCAGAGAAAAAGAAGGATAGCTAAAGGAAAACATATTTTTTCCTTTACTGTACATCACTCAGCATGGATTTCTTGCAAAGAATTTCATAGATATTAAACAGAAAACATCTTTCCAGAATTACTTGGGTAATCCATTTCTTCAGTGATCTGCTGTGCATTACTGAGAGGCCTTTCAGATACACAGAATTATTTGCTTAGATGCTAGAAAAATAGTTGTGCCAATAAACTCTCGCTTTCAGCTTAGACTAATGAACATAGACCAATATCAGTGTAATTTATAATCTACTGCTTGCTCATGCTGAACCTAAGTTTCCCGCAGCTGAATTAGTTAAGTCAAGTGCAATGTTCTACTCTGTCATCTTTGGCCGCAGTATTCTACAGCTGAGTACAAAATAGATAATGAAAAATAAAATCACTGATAAGAATCTTTTGCTAATCCTCATAGGTAATTAATAAATGAGCTGTAAACCAGTTCTTGTCTCCCATTGATATTACTTATCTTGTTGGCCAACCAGTTTTCAATCAGTGAAGCCCAACCTGAGGCAGCACATACTTGCAGCTGTTGAAAAGACAGCAACAATGAAGTAATGGAAGCTTACTATGATATAATAATCCCGTTCCAAGGTGTCACTGGAGGAAAAAAGGAAAACAGAGACCAGCAGTACCTTGGCTGGTTCTTTGCCCCAAACACTTCTCTTGTTGAGCATCAGATTCTGACACCTTGGCTAGCACAGGCCTCACCTGCTGCATCCATGAGCTCCTTGCCAGATGCAGCCCTCTCCAATGTGCTGATTTTCTACAAGCAACACAAAAGCAACTGCAAACACAAGAGAAGAAAGAGTAAAAGAGCATCTGTGAGATGAATGTGCTGCTTAGATGGGATAGCACCGAGGGGAAAAAAAATGGGATGTGATCCTTCAACTTTATTGTTCAGTTCTCAAAATTAGGGTCCCAAAGTGACTTGAGATGTGTTTTACTGTAACCCATACTCATTCACAGGTAATCCTACAGGTAAGGGTGTGCATATCCTTTCACACACTCTAGATGCTTGATTTTGAGTAAAACAGGGCAGAAAACTGAACTGTGTCTGTAGGGGCACTAAAGAGCCAGCTTTTAAAACATTTAGCTTTTTAGAGCCCCTGATTATACTCTGAATGTTCAAGAAATAAGAGAGGCTTACACAAGGAAGGGATTTCCTTCACCAGGAAAAACATGGTAGCAAACTTCAGACAAGGTGAAAGTTTTCCATGACATCAATGAAGTGTGTTCTTCTCCATATTCACTAGGAGAATAAGAGAAAACTATGCTGTAGAAAGGAAATTTAGCTCAGGAGTTGGGGAAAACTTCTGAATTGTGAGGATAGTTACCAACTGAAATAATATGCCGAGGAAATCTCTATTACTGCAGGCATTTAAGAAGAATTAAACAAACATCTGTCAAGACTGACATAGGTATTGTTGATCTTACCTTGAGGCAGGGATGCATTGGGTGACCTCTCAGGTCTCTATTGCCCTGTCTTCTGTGATTGCTGATTCATGTCTTTCTTTTCCACCTCCCTACATAACTTATGCTACCAGACAGGAATGTTCACTAATCAATTCTATCCCTACAGTTAATGCTTTCTCTTTGTACAGACACTTGGCTTGAGAAATCAGTTTCAGCTATAATCAAAACAATTTCTTAATAGAAACACTCAACATATGTGAATCACTCTACACTTACCTATAACGTTGAGTCTTAGCTGGAGCCACAAAGAAGACTTGAAATACACACACATATATATATACATAGAGCATCTATTACAGCATGGTTTATTAAACCACTTCTGTCCTTCAAGAAATCTTCACATCATTTTCAAAAGAAAAAATTACAGCTGCTTTAAACTAAAGACACCTCGTTTCTTATTATTATGCCATCAAAAATGAAAGTAATAACAAAAATATCACAGCTGCACTGAATTCCAACATCCAGGTATATTTAACAGCTGTAAGTATTTATAACAGATGATGTTTTCAAGTGCCTTCTAGTCTTTACAGTTTCCAGTTTTCCTGTCTTCAATGTCACTTAATACTTTTCTAGCAAGGTTTATATTGTAGCAGGGACAAACTGGTGCCATATACAATATTGTTTTGAATAACAAACTTTCCTACAGGTGGACAAAACATTCTTTATTATGCATCCATGGCACTAAAAATAGGCTTGTTATTTTGTGGAGAAAGGCGTCAGAAAGTTCAATTTTCATTTGGAAAAGTCAAGAGATCTAAAACAATATTTGTATAGATCATATAACATAAATTCAAATTAAGTCGTTTGCCCAAGAAAGAATACACCTATCAAAATGGGGTTCAGGAGTTCTTAGATAAATATGAAGGATTAGTTCCTTTCTTACTTACATTTTTCTTTCTTTTCTCTTCTTGGAAAGCATTTCTGTTTCCCTTCTGGGCTCACACAATGTATGAAGGATTCATTTCCTTTACCGTCCAGTGTCTACACAGAGGGAAGAACAGACAAGTTATCAGCATTTGCTTTTATCTTGCTGCCCTTTTTGTTCTAGACACATTTTTGCCAAGTTAATAACTCAATAACAGTAACCAGTTACTCAATAATAATTACATTGGATAGTGTATTAAATAGTAGGTTTTCATTTGTCAATCTTAAAACACTTCTTCAAGGATGCTAAGCATTGCACTGTGTGATCACACCAAGATATGGACTCACGATGTAACTTACTCAAGGGCAGACAGCAGGCCAGCATAACAACTGGGAATATAGTTCACATTTTCCTGAGCTTTAGTGCAATGTGCTGTTCCCAGTGCTTTTTGCTTCATCATACAGGCATCTGTATGATACATTTTGGCTCCTTCTTTCCTATTTTTAATTTTTCAGGATGAGAATGGGCAGTCATTATTGGTTGTTAGCAATGTACGATAACAGCATCTGAGGTGATAGAACAAGGGGAAATGGTTTCAAGCTCAAAGAGGGTTAGATTTAGGTTAGATATAAGGGAAAAAATCTTCTATGATAAGGGTGGTGAGGCACTGGAATAGGTTGTCTAGGGATGTGGCTGATGCCCTGTCCCTGGAGACTTTCAAGGCTGGATCAGGCTCTGGGCAACTTGACCTAGCTGTGGTGTCCCTGTGCACTGCAGGGGAGTTGGACTAGATGGTCCTCAGAGGTCCCTACCAACTCTAAGGATTCTATGATTCTATAATGTTAGTGAAGTATTAGAAATAAAAGCACAGTGATTAGCAATGTATAAGCTGCATCAACTTTCTACAGTTATAGAAAATGAAAATCAGAGTAGGTCACAAAGATCTCTTTTAATACAGGTAGACTGCAAGCATACTTGTGCATAACAAAACTACCCCATTATACATGTATTTACTATGGGCTATTTAAATGCAAAATATCTACCTTTTATCAGCTTGCTATACTATTACTGACTGGGAAGGAAGCCTATGTAAAGAACTCACATGGGTATTTTACTCCCTTACTCTACCTTATACCATACTTATTGCCTATTTGCCTGGGTAATAATAGGCTGCTCTAACAGTAACGACACATACAAATAGCAAACTGATATGAAAGACACATGCACACATACCCTTTCATAATACTGTCCTTAAAATGCATTCCATTGTAAAAAAATTATAAAGCAATCATGTAGTGACATCAGACAAATTTTGCACTAAGACACACCAAAGATGTGCCAAACTCAGGAGATGATATCTGGACCATTTCAATCAAAGCAAACGGACTCTTATTAACTTTCATGGGACAGGGAATTTACTCAAATCTATAAATAAGCTCAAAAGAATTAATTGACTGCATTCTATTTAAACCCAATTTTACTTTCCTATGTAAACTTTAACAAAAAATATCTGATTTCAAAGAAGTATTCGAGCAATTTGATCCTTTATAATATTAGCATACTTTTAAAATGCAAAATCAGAGCTAAATGTTTTAAAAGCTGGCTCTTTAGTGCTGCTCTTCAAATAAAATCACTGGTTTAGTTGCTGAACTAGAGCTTAGAAACATATTTTGTACAATATTGCACAAAGGCAAAAATAAGTAGTTAATGAACAGCTCCATATAATTCCCTGTAAAATATTAGCATTTCAGGCAGCATCCAAATGTGTGCTCCCTTTGTAGAGCAGATATGTTGTTGAGATACTCACTGCTATTTAAGTAATCTCATATTCAAACTACAACACAAGACAGTGTTTAATGTTCCAGAGCTTCAAATGATAGAAGAGAGGGGTCTTGAACTAGATGTGCTGACTGGAAAATAGCATCAAATGAGTTGTGAGAAATCCAGTGCAGGCTATTTCAACTGCATCTTGAAGGACTAGCTTTAAAAATTAGCTCTAAATACAAGAAATGTTGCAGACATTTATATATATATATATATATATATATATATATATATATATATCTCAAAACTTGAATGCTGATTCTGTAATTCAGCATATACTTCAAAATGAGAACTGGGCAGTTACTTTCTGCAAAGGGAGTATGCAAGGCATGGTTCACATGGGTGGAGAGATTGAGACTCAGTACCCATCCTGGCATGGTATGGGACACCATGGTGTCTAATGGCTCCCATGGAAATCAATGTCATGGCCACGCAGCTGCAGCATGCACATTTCTTCCCTATTCATACAATTCCTGGGGCAACTACTATAAAACATGTTTTACATGTGTTTTTTTTAAATTTATTTTTATTTTTCCTTACATAATCACATGGCCTATCTGAAACATCAGTTATGCAGTTGGCTTTAGGCTATGCTACACAGGCCAAATTCTTTCACCATACCTGCAGCAACTGGATCTTATTTTTGGAAGCCATGTTTATTGATGCCAAGCTTACTGACATGTCCATAGAAGTGCCTCTGAAATCAGCATTGAAGGAAATAATTTGTGCAAAGAGGAAAATAAAACAAAATCTTAAGGTCCAAGTTATTATTCTGGGTGAGTTCATAGCTGTTGCCTCACTCTGACAAATCAGCAGCATCCTTCAGTAATGAAAGAGACCACATGAATACAACTCATAAACATCAGTTGTCCCATTGGACTTCTGTACTCGGTGACCAAAATGCTGTTAGGGCCTCAGAAAGAGGACTGGATTAGAGAAGGAAATGACAGTAGACTACACAGCAAGATCCCCATGAAGTGTATTTTATTGTATACTCCAGGCTTTATGGTATATTTGGGGACTTTGCCATTTTATCAGAGAAACTATGGGGTGGTCATGGACATTCAATCTAGCAGGAATATAGGCTAGCCCATAAATAATAAGAGACCAATGAAACAGAACTATTACAGGAGTTATGTGAGGATTTACACAAACATAGATGTAACCTAGACATGGACAACATCCTATCAAAGTGCATGCATACACTGCCTGTAGACCTTCATTCTCAGGCACAGCGCTCACAGTAAGAGCTGTATGCTGCCTTTCACTGTTCCATGGTTGGAACCAATACATCCACTGAAGAAAAGTCACGTACATGGAAAGTGTGTGTTTGCAAAAATCACACACTTGATGTTTTTCTCAATTCTCATCACATGTTTCATTCAATAGACTTATTAATCAACCATAAGAAATGACTTAAGATGTTGAAACAGTCATGGCCTTTGTTCTGTGTCAATTTTGTTGGCTTAGCTGACATATAGCTACAAGGCATGACGGATCAAAGTAATTAAAGTTCCAATCATTTACCTTTCTACATTCAGTGTCAAGACAGCTAGCCTTCACCCTATGTTCAGAGCATTTTCATATTGTTTTAACATGTTATAGCTGCGCCATTTGCCTCGCTGTACTTAAGAATTTGACAGCATTTCCATTATAAAGTTTGTATATGAAGACTTGAGACTCCCTCTGGATTCAAACTTTGCACATAAACTCAGAGACCACAGGCAACCCCAAACCAAGCAGCTACTCTTTCTTTTTTTTACTTTTTCATTGTTCATTTACTTCAGATTAATACAGTTTGGTTTTGTCTATAAGAACAAAAATTTGCCAGCTCTGTTTCACTTAGTTTCAAGGTACGTTTTCTCTATTCTGTGAACATTATATGAAACCTATTTTGTTCCTGTCATGAAATATGGTAGGTAATTAGTCCTCTTATTTACTATTCGTTCATACACATTGTTTATAACTGAGAGTATGAAAACACTTGGTCTAATGGAGAACTTTGGGGTACACAGTAGGGGGTGACTTCTGGGTATTTCAAGAATAAGAGTATTTCTATCCAAGGACATAGAGAATCATAGAATGGCCAAGGTTGGAAGGGACCTCAAGGACCATGAATATATATAAACAGTAAATTCTATTTTCCTCAGTTTAGGGAAGAAAATACATTTTTATTAAGTCAAACAGATAATAAGGATACTGGGAATATTATTCACTAACAAAATATCAGCAAGCATATGTAAAAAAAAACCTGTAGAAAAGCAAAATAACTCACAATCAGTGAAAATGACTGTCTCCAGGAGTCTTTCCTTCTCTATACCTTCTCTTTAACCACAGCTCACCTGCTGCTTACATAGGCTGGCTGGATCTCCCAGGCTGTGGGGTGGGAAGTCATCTACTTCTCATCAAGGTTTGCGTAGCACCCTGTGCAACACCAACAAAAGACATTTGGCAATTTCAGTTAAGGATCTTTTGCACATTATCAGATACTATGGGTTTACAGTCTCCTGTGTCCCCATGTCCTACCTACTAAAATGAAATAAACTTTCTCCTTCCATTTATTTGCATTGTTTGTAGGAGACATTCCTGAAGAAAAAAGGAGGATAATTCAAATTGAATGTCATTTATAATGAATACCTCCACCAGTATTTTTATAAATAAAACAGAGAGCAATTATTATTTTTTCTATGTATTTACAAGAAACAGGCAATGCAGTGCACAATGTTAAAAATAAAATAAAACAATAGAAGGACATCCCATTCCTCAGAAGTTTAGGGCTGATAAATCATAAAACATCCGCTACCTTGTCAGTCATTACAGCCCTGTCTTGTGTCAAACTCAGTCAACATGCTTTACTATTTACCTTGATTAGAGTAGTATCAAGCCCAAATTTCTGTCATTCCTCCCATTGTCATCTCACTTTTCTCCCTTCGATGACTTTTTAAAGTTCCCAAAGCATGAAACATTCACTTTGATGCTGCATCACATCCAGTTAGAAAGCTCTGGCATGTACTGTTATGTTTAAACCAACATGCAAATGTAATCAGGAATGACAAGTCGTCCCAATAATGCAGTCACTCAGCTTTGAGAAACTCAAACAGACAGATTATAAAAGAGGGATTCTCACAGCCACAGGTTTGTGCTTTTGGAAATGAGTCTTCCAGTCAAATCTAAAGGAAGTTTTGCTCTTTAAAACATTCAGCCGTGGGTCTAAAGTTGGCCACTGAAGCCTTGTGGAGAAGGCCCACCACCTGCAGGATATCACCATAGCTATAAAAGCTGAATGTGCCACTCTGAGGGTTTTCCTTCCCCATCTTCACAACACTGGCTAATAACAATCATACCCAAACATCCCCATCTATTGAACCAAAGAATAAAGCAGGAAAAAAATGTGAGATTATTCTCACCTCTTGTCCAGCTAATTCTCATTAATATTTACTAACAAGATTGTGCTAGCATCCTTTCTGAAACAGCCCTTCCACGTCCCACGTGGTGACCATGAAAACCAGGAGTCCTGCAGGTCAGGGTGAGAGGCCACTCTTGCCCAAAACCACTCAGCATGAATCACCCCAAAAGGGTTCCATGCATGTTGTTAAAGCAAATCCTGCTGCTGAAGATCGCTGTCTGCCCACAGCCATCTGGGCTAAGGACACTCAGTCCCAGCAGAGGGTTTACTGATGCCTTAAGCTGCACACACACACACACACACACACACACACACTTGTGTGGGCCTCCTGTATTACAGTGACCCTCAGCGTTTTACTGGCAATATTGATTTTGGCTTTACAATACTCCTGTTATCCCTATTATAAAGACAAGGAAAAAGGCGCAGCTAAATGACTTATCAAGGCTGACAAAAAAGTGAGTGTCGGAGCTGAGAATAGAAAGCAGATCACCTGAGGTTTCACTTCTGGAAACGTTTCTCCTTTCCTCTTCCTTTGAATCTTTGTTTAGCACTGGGGCAGGTCATTTGAAATCTGGGCAATATTCAGATAGGCTTGCTTTCCCAGAAGGAAATAAAGCTTTCCAGGCTCACTTTACAAAGGGAGCCAGCCTGCTTGGGCTGCTGAGGTTTTGCAGCTCTCACAGGACACTGAAAAATCCAGCAATCAGACCTGTGCAGCCGGAACGCTTCCACAGGAGATGGCGATGCACAGAAACAGCGCATTATCTAAAAACAGCCTCGCACAATATGTTTCTATGGACATCAGAAACTAATCTTTGAAAGGGTCCCCAATGAGGGCCATGCTGGCCCGAGCTGCATTCTGAAAGTGTTCCAATTCCTCCTTTGTATCCGGTGTGTGTGTTTATTGGAGAAAGAGTAAGTTCTCGTTTAAATTCTGCACATGTATTTGCACTGCGACCTTTTTAGGTGTGACCTCATGGCTCTATCTGAAAACTGGTAATAAAATGCAACTCATGATAAAGAACTGCTAGGTGATTTTACACAAATATAATTTCATGCTCTCAAAAGGCAGAATATGTAATTCCTTAAACCACGGACAGGAACACAGTGATTCTGGGCTGGATTTTTGTTTTCAAAGCCAGCACCATGCGAATAAAGCCAACTCCAGCCAATGATACAAATAATGAGTTAAACAGACACTCATTTTAGCTGATTTTGATGTAGAGTGGAAACCAACGTGAAGTCTCACTGAAGAGAGGATGCTACACAAACACAGATGCAAACAGATCCCTCAGCAGATGACAGAGATTTCAGTGTTTGTATATGATTTTACCTGTAACTGCCGCACAAGTCTTTCTCCAGAGTCTCCCAAATCAGCCACACTTTAATAATATCCAGTATATCCTATCCCCATATGAAAGGAATATTATTGAACACTGTAATGAGCCATCAGCAGTGACAGGGCACCATGGAAAATCTCATTTTATGCAAACTTCTCTTCTTGTATTAATTTTTTGCACTCTAGAGCTGCTCAGACTGTAACACTACAGTAAAAAACCTTTGAGTAAGGCAGGAGTCAAAAGCAAACAAAGTCATAATATCAAACCCAAATATTTAGCATTGCTCAGGTCCCCATAAGGCCATGTACAGAACAGCCCTGAGCTTAGCAGTGCTCTGCCCAGCTGCAGGTTCAACTGCACTCATCCACCTGGACAAATTGGGAAAATAAAATCACTTAAATGTAGAGAAACTGTACACATTTCCTATGCAGTAAAAATATTCTGAGATGTCACAATAGCTTATTTATGAAAATAACTATGTAATTAGAAACTACACTGGTTTGGAAGACTCTGAGTAATCCTATGAGCAAGACTGAGAAGTAATCAGGTTTTCCAGTAAGTTGTAACAGAGATCTGCAAGGATTTGCTTTGGACATTAGCTGGAGGAGCAACCTGAAATCTTCTGGTAGAAAATATAAAATAGAAATCTTCATTGAAACCTGATTTTAACTCTAATTAGCTAACTCAGCTGTAACACACAAATTAAAAGTCTAGATTAGAACTTCGTTTTAAACTGAATTTCTAAATACTTTTTGGTCAGGTTTGGAACTGTTTAGAACACAGACAACTACATTCATGTACCAAAACAGAGAGCACACATTCAGGTGTCATCAGCGTGTAATTAAAATGAGAAGACACAGTTATTTCAGAAAGAATGCTACACAAACACAGATGAAATATCAGACAGAAATATCTGGAGATATTTCCCCCCCACACTGCAGAAAGCACAATGATGTCCACCTTCAAGCCCTTAGGTCTTAATTATTTACAGCAACTAAAAGATCTGAACAATCAGCTTCACATTCTTTGCCCAAAGAGAAAGGCAGGGCACAATGGGAAAGCTGCAATTCACACAGTATTTCTACCCACTAAAGAGTGTCAATGAGTATTTAAAGCCTAAAAAGACTTAGCAAGAAGGTGGAGGTGTAGCAAGGTAGCAAGATATGAGCCATCTGGATCTCCCCACAGGTACTTAGAGATTGCCCACATGTGGTGCACCTGCAGGGAAGGAAACAGTTGTCTGCATTTCTGAACTGACAGCAATATTGCATCCCAGCAGGTACAGGAGGCTATGTGATGCCATTTAAACTAGAGGCATACTTTGTAACTACATCAGCATTTTGCTTTTCTACTACACACATATTTATTTCAGCTGACAACAGTCTCCCTGAACAGATTCGTAGGGATGCAATATATTAGAAAATCATTTCAGAGTTCAAATTTGGGCTTCAGTTCAGTAACTAACACCAACCTAGCACATCCCTTAAACATCTCTAGCACATTCACTGTTCTGAGAAGTACTTGCTGTAACTAGAAACCCTGAGGCAACAGAATAACCATGTCTGGATAATTCCAAGTTTACAGATAGCTCCCTGTGGAGTAGTGCAGATACTGCAGTAACGGAAACGTTTGTGTGTTCTGCCAGATTACACCTACACCATGCCAACAGTGGACAGACCCCACAGCACTGCTTCTATTTGCATGGCATCTGTAAGTACAATTGCTGGACACAACATTTCTATTTACATCCATGTAAATACCTCTCTTTAAAAAACAAATCTGGTATTTATTACTCTTACTTCACCTAGAACCTCTTCTCACACTGGCAGTGCCAAAAGGGATCTGCTGGTTCATCGAGTCCATCATGATGCTATATTTGGGTTTATAATTGCTTTCCTAATGCAGTCCTGTTCTACCTTTACCCGTTTAAACAAACTAATAAACATTTTGGCACTCTAGAATATAAACTTGTACATTTTCCTCAAGAGGACTGGAAACAGAATTGCAAGGGTGGTTTAAGTGAATTGAAGTTGATTACATCGAACAGTTTTTCACACAAATGGGAATGTACCTAGATCTAACTAATGCCATCATTTGCTCATTTTTCAAGACTAAGTTCATCTAAATCACCCAAAACCTGACAACAGAAAGCAGGTGAAGGAAACAAACAACTAGCCCCCAGTCTTATGGGAAATTTCCTTAGTTTCTGAAAACGTTTCCTAAAATGTCTTTGATTTCCTTCCTTGACATTGGTAAAAAAATGATTGTAAAAATATGTTCTTGATGCATCAGCTTCTCAGTTATAACAACTTCTAAAAACTCTGCTTGTCACCTGAAGGGTTACCTTCATCTCTTCTAGGACGTTTGATTAGAAATTAATTACTGAGATGAAAACTTTTTAGATGCTTTCATAAGGGTATGTATGATATTGTTTAAAAGGGCTCATTTCAACCTAAAGGGAGCTTATAAACAGAACAGAAATCAACTCTTTGAACGGATAGATAATAGTAGGACAAGGAGAAATTGTTTTAAGTTGAAGGAGGGAAGATTTAAGTTGGATGTCAGGGGAAGTTCTTTCCTATGAGAGTGGTGAGGTGCTGGAACAGCTGCCCAGAGAGCTTGTGGATGCCCCATCCATCCCTGGAGGTGTTCAAAGCCAGGTTGGATGGGGCCCTGGGCAGCCTTGGCTTGTATTAAATGGGGAGGTTGGTTGCCCTGCATGTGGCAGGGGAGAGTTGGAGATTCATCATCCTTCAGGTCCCTTCCAACCCAGGACTTACTGTGATTTTGTTATTTTTAGAGGAAATATTTTGCTTCTTAAATGTTTATATGCTATAGCACCTCCCTGAAATGCAGGTCTGCTCCCCAGAGGGACTAATGAATGCCCAACCATTCAATTCTATTCCTTCAAAAGGAGCCTTCTCCTTCTAATGCACCAAGAGAAGGCCTCTCGACAGAAGACCAATTACAGCATAAGTTTTAACAACCTACAGTCAAAACACTAATATCTACTAAAGATAAATAGCGTAACATGATCCTAAATTTCATACACATCTTCTGTTCACAATTTTCATCAAAATATATAATATATCAACTGGGAAATATAACCATTTTTCTTAAAAAATTGTTTTTTATGAAGTCTTACCCCAGGCTTTTCTGAAGTCTTTTTATCAAGTCCAAACCATTTTTATAACAAACACAAAGATTTTTTTCTTTCAATTTAGAATGACAACTTGTTCAAAATATTATTCAAATGTATGTAGAAAGAAGCTTTCAAAAAATCTTTCCCATCATAAATGAGAACAGTCATTTTGAGTGGAATGACATATTTCATTTGCCCTAAAATTATCGTTTACTTTTGCATCTCCAAAATACTCATTCTAAATGGGCGTAAAATGAACATTATAAAAGTCTTCTTTATCATTCTCAGAAAACAATCCCTGGTGAACGTGGAGGCTTACATTCTGCTTTTCAGCACTTGGCACTGCAGAGCCTTCCTCCAGCCCCAAGAAAACTTCTAGGATGAATGTGCAAGAATTCCAACTGCAATAAGAACTGACTCAGAGTCTGTCTTCAGTGGATAACTTCATTATGTCCTTCTGTACTTCTGTGATCTATGAAAAATTATTATTTTATCACAACAAAGAACTCTAGGAAGTTGGCGTAAGAGGTGAAAAAGACAACACCAAGGGATATGGTAAGGATCAGTTCAGGATTGGAAAACTCTGCTCTGAAATATGAGTATGAAGTAAGGTTATGTGGAAGAACACATCGCAAAGAAATGTTTGAAGTATTTTCCTTAAAAAGCAGCAGGAAGAAAGGAAGAATGAGAGAAAAGTTTCAGTTTTCATATCCTTTGAAGTGTTTAATCATAAACCCTAAATTCATGCAACTGCTGTTTCAGCAGCAAAGAGAATGGATTCACCTTATCAAACAGATCTTCGTGTTTTGGCTCAGAGATGATCGTGCCTTTGCGTTCTCAAAATCTTTGTGTTTGAAGTTTGAGGTCTTCATGTTTATGGATGTGTCATTAACTAAGGAACCCAAGGGTATCCACGTTATTGCCATACCTGATAGATAAAAAATACTGTGGTTGGTTTGTCACAAAACCATAACATAGGATCCCATTTTGCAAGGCAAAAATATATATATATATATATATATATATATATAAACATGTATACATATATATTCTTACTTGCTTTCAAGCAAAAAGAAAATCTGAAGTATTTCACACAGAGGTTGTTGATGCGCTGGAACAGGTTGCCCGAGGAGGCTGTGGGTGCCCCATCCCTGCAGGCATTCAAGGCCAGGCTGGATGTGGCTCTGGGCAGCCTGGGCTGCTGGTTGGTGACCCTGCACATAGCAGGGGGTTGAAACTGGATGAGCATTGTGGTCCTTTTCAATCCAAGCCATTCTGTGATTCTATGATTCTATAAGTTTCTGAAGCAATTCTGAATGTTACACAGCTGAAACAGAAAGAAGCTATACAGGAAAATGGGTTGATGCTGAAGTGGAAAAGAGGAGAAAACAATAACGCATTAAGAAACCTACAGAATTTTCTCTGAAGAACACCAAGTAGCTGAGTATTCCAGAGAACTGGCTGATTGCATGATGCCAATCACTGCAGCAAAAATTGAGACTTCTCAACAGTCCCAGAAACGTCATTGCCTTGCTAAGCAACCTCAAGAAAAAGCACAGCCTCCATGTTACAAGTTAGTTATTTCATACAAATATCATTACATACCGCAAGGTGCTCAGAAATGAGAGGTTTCCCTACTTCTCAGGACACTACTGTTATGTATTTCCTAATTCTTGATGATATTACATATATATATATATATATATGCAAGTTCAGTGCTTAAAGACCTTAAATATGATGTATATAGGATGCATATTCTAAGTGATAAAAAATCTTCATTTGGACTTGAAAGACTTCAAGTGTTTCAGATGGAAAAGGAAGGTATTAGCAGAAGATGGTCATTGCAACTTTTAGCAAAATCATTTTCAACTGAAGTTCTATACAAAGGCTCAAGTATTTCCATCAATTAATTGAACTAAAATATATCTTAATAATTCTATATGATAAAAAAATAAATGTCTCCAAGGAATCATTCTTTCCATAATTTTGAGTGTTAGAACTTAAAATGGAAGACCAATCTCCTCCCAATTCCCACTAATGAAAATCATACAGATCTCCATTTCCATTCCAGAACTACTTCAAAAAAACAAACCAGGATTTACTTTCTCAAACTTTTTTAAGTTGGGAAATTTTTCACATTTCTTCCTCAGAGAAAAATCTCAAGTTTTGATCAAACAGAAGTTATGAATTAAAAGCCTTTAATCAAAAAGTTTGATTAACAAATGTCCTTGTTAAAACCACGTTACTAATTCTCATTATAATGGCATCCAGTTTCAGTGCTCAATCATTTCCCATAGAGCACTCTCCCCACCTCAAATGCATAACCCACAAAGCCAGGAGCAGAGAGGAATTAGCCTGGTGACACAGTGAGGACCCATCATTCCAAACTCCTCCATCATGTACGTATCCAGCCAGGGGATATTCACAGAAGGATTCTCTCACATGAACTGAAGCGACCCACAGGTGCGGTACTTTGTTCATCTCTGACAACCACGCAATGAGAAAGAGTGCAGCTTGGCTGCATGTGTCTTAATGTAATTGCACATCAATAAGCACTGTAGATGACAAACAGAAAAACATTGCTGAAATATACTGTGGTTGGCAGCTGTGGGTGAGGAAAGCTTTTGGCATATATGAGCACAGAAGTTTGCATAGAGGCAGATGACTTACCCAAGAGTTGCTTACTTTCTGACTTTGACAAGCCTTTTCTTTCTGTGCTGACGATGGACTTCAGCTAAACACACTGTTATGCTGAGATTGATGGTTGCAATTCACATTTCAAGTGCTGCCTATTTAATTCACAATCAACAAATGCATGAGGATAAGGAAAGTTTAATGGCGTGGACAGTTTTATCAGAACTCGGTGGAAGCAAATCTCTGCCGCAATATTTGTCGCGCTTGGAAACACCAACTGAAACATACAGCAGTCAGCCCAGAACAGTAGGGCAATGTGGTGAGGTGATCACAGTTGCCATCTTCTGATAGGTATTAAAGCCAACAAAGGTCTCTGGAAAGGCACTGACTGCTGTGCTGAGGGGACAGTTTGAAGCGTGATGAAATTTGGCAAAGGAAAAGCTGCTGCACAATCCCATGCAGTTTGGTCACATGAAAATATCTCCACGGTCGATTTTGTTAAACAACAGGTTCACATACAGCCTCCAGATCTGCACAGGTACCACAAGGGAGATCTGTGCGAGGAGAGGTTCAGAAGGATGGTGCACAAAACCCACCCTTAGTGAAGAGCAATGCGAGTGAGCCAAGCAGTGTGTTCCATGGTCTGTGCTCCAAAGCTGCTCTGAGGTCTTGGTCTGCTCTAAGCAGTGCCATGGGGATTCCTGTGGGCAATGCCCAACATCAGCGCCGTATCCCAACCCGCGGTTATTAAGGATTCAGTATAAGCTCCTCCGAGTGTAGACTTGTGAGCACTGACATCCTGGCCAAATACCAACTTGGATAATTATTTTGCCTACCTAAATGTCCCCGTTTTCATTTGAATAAGGTATTTTTCATTTCCAAAGCTGTTATACAGTGCTGTTGAGCGCTGTTAAACAGCTGTAATATTTCACCCCAGAGATGGCTGCATTTCACTTGTGGGTGATGCGATCCAAAGAGTTTGAATATCAGTTTAATCACTTTGGCATCCTTCAGGAACAAAGTCACTATTTAAATGTAAGATTATTGTAGAGAATAAAATTGTCAATAAATGTAGTAATGTCTATCTTTAACTATAAGCAATTACAGAGCTAATCTCCAGCTCTCAAAAAATAACACCAGATGGTATTTTTTAGAAAAAGTCAAATGTAGATTTTTTTTTTTTTTTCATTTTTCAGTACATCATGATGGCAAATAATATTATATGAATCCTGCAAGTACAAGAAAAATCTGCAAGTATAACATTCTCCTCTTCCAGCGAACATCCTGTGAATTCATAAATATTTACATTTTGCAAGTTATAATTATGTAGCACTGGAGGAAAAAAAAAGTTTTTAAAAAAAGTGACTGTATATACAAATACATAAAAGAACATTCATAAATTAAAAATGTGCATTGTTCTGAAAATGATACCTACTGTGTTTTCATGTCTTTATGCTGAACCATAGGATAGATCCCTACCTCTTTCTCAGTTGTGTAAAAATTATAGTTGTAGGTTTGAATGACTATTGATTTCTTATTATAGTTTTTATTAATAGCTGTGAGTTGTTACATACGAACTTTGCTTGGTAAGTATTTGCTAAAGTAGAAAGAAAAGTTGGTATTACTACAGGGATAATCCTCCTTCACAAACTAACGAACAGTTACAGATGCACACTAAATATATATAATTTGGTGGGGGGGAGAACAACACAAAAACAAAGCAAAAATAAAATGTAAAACCTAAATTGGTACAGTCAAATGCTGTCTTGTTATTGACTTCTTTTTGAGTTGAATATTTTGTATGAGGCAATTTGGGCACCAGAGGATAATTTCAGCAGTAATGAATCTATACTGCATGAAAGCCTTAAAGTTCAGATTTCTTTTGCATGAGTCTTACTTTGCAGCAGAACCACAGAAACTGTTCACTGAAGACTGTATTTATTGAAGGAATTTTAGCATTCTGATTCATGAATAATCTATGAACAGATGCTGATCTTTGTTGTTGTTGTTGTTATTATTTTCCACAAACTCAGGTGTTACCTGAAATTGTTTCAATACTTTATCCAAAGACGTTTGAACCTCTGGGTTATCGGTACTTTTTTTTGTCATTGTTTGGTTAGTCTTCAACTAATCATTGTAAGGCAGATGGACAGATTGTCTCTTCACAAAATCAATCCTTTTCAATGTGAAAAACGGATGATCCAGGTGTATTACTCACAATACAACGTTTTTAGAAAAAAAAAACAACAACAACAATGTATTCACAAAATTATTTTGATTTTTGTGTGTGTGTGTAAATTCATAATATACTTACTGCTAAATGGTCATTTTCTCTGAATGCTCTTTTGAAAACTGTGCATAGCTGTTCATGACAAACAGAAAAGGATTTGTGAATATGAAAGTGACTTTGATATCTTAATTAATAATTATAAAGTCATCTTTTAGACTCTCTTAAGTATTCTTTCATACTGCTGAGATACAAACAAAACCACAGTGACAGCGCCTTTCCCTTGCAGACAAACTTCCATGTTCCTTTTTTTCCAGTACTGTCTTTCTCTTTTCCCATGCTTCTACCAAAAGAAAAAAACAAAACAAAACAGGCATTCCTCACTCTTGCTTTCTGTTTTGAAGCATGTCAAATTTGCACCATGCCATCTAGCTTATTGCATGAGAAGCCTACAAATACAGCAGGTATTCCTACAACAGTTTTTACCCTGTGCAGTATTGCATCAATCAACTTCAGCTCTTCCAAGAAGGAAAAATGTCACCACAACTGCTTGATATGGTTAGGTTTCCAAGTCACTGAAAGCATCTGGTTCTAAAGCACTTTGGTGTTCCTTTCCATAACATGAATCCTTTCCTCTTATCCTTGAGTTAGATCCCTCCAATCAATGCTCCTTCCCAAAAGACAGAAATAGAGAACAAATCCCAACCCCTGAAGGCAAGGCAGGGTAGTTTGGAGCTGCAGCCTGCAGGCTGACCTGGCCATCTGTAGTAGATTTACTGGTAGTCTAACAAGAAAGTTTATTTCTGAATCTGGGAAAGTCATTGAATATGTTCATTACTTTTCAGAGCTGCAAGGAAGCTTGGCTTGTACTGTTGAGCACTAGCATGACAGTCCTTTCGAGACAGAGATGAAAACTTTCACTTTAGATTTTAAATAAGTTAGACATTTTTGTATAGACTTGCAAGACACATCAATTTTCTTCTTGTTCTTCTTCTTTTTTTTTTTTTTTTTTTTGTTTGTTGGTTTGTTTTGCTCAGTTGGTTTCTTTTATTTATCTATCTATCTATCTATCTATCTATCTATCTATCTATCTATCTAT
>JAPSGF010000040.1:5662974-5689337 GCA_035772895.1 Perdix hodgsoniae
AATTGGGTGGAAGAAGTAGCTAGAAAGTATGCAGTTCTGAAGTCACGCGGTGTAAGGAGTAATCTTGTCAGCTATACCACATACCAAACAGTTCAGAAGTTTCAGGAAACATAAAAAACTACCTAAAGTGATGAGCTCAGGCTGGTTGGGGTCTATGATGGCCTTAAGTGAGCCAATTCCTGCTAAAAAACATATGGCCCTGTTCGTAAACATTAGTCATTTCAGTGCAATACCATGTTCATGTGATCATAAGATTTCCACAGCAGATCTGCCTTCCTCCTAACCAGCACCGAGCAAATGCAGAAGAGCTTCAATCTGTCACCAGGCACTCAAAAACACATACCTAAACACAAGGAGCTGCTAAAAACACCAGTTCCAAGCCCAATAAATTGCAGAGGACAGGAAATCCATTTTATAAAGCATTTCAAGAGGTTAACCAGGAGCAAAACCGACCATTAAAGATTTTCAACAGACTGGTCTCAAAAAACTTGGGTTGGGTTGCACTGGGTTGAACAAAACACTTCATTATAATGTGGTGGCATGAAAGACGCTCTGAAAACTGAAATAAAATAGAACTTTGATGGATAATCACTCAAAAACAAAAATTCTGAATTTGTCTTTATTTCAATTCTGTCCACTGGGAGAGTGGAACTAGATGATCTTTCAGGTCCCTTCCAACCTAAGCCATTGTAGGTTTCATTGATCTACTGATTTTCTTTGCATGATTGCTAAAGATATTAGATTTCTTGATAAAAGATACACTCTGATATAAATGCAGTTTCTGCAAGGAAAAGCTTGCACTCCTATTTCCCCTGGCTGGTTCTGCTGAGAGCTCCCATTGGTGGCTCAAGTGCCATTGCAGTGCACCCACAGGGAGCTCTGTGGCAGGAACAGGGCTCTGCCAGCAGCACCAGGCTGCAGGAAGAAGGTGATTAAGCAAAGGTTGATGGCTATCGGCTAAGAAAACATAAAACTGACAAAGTAACAACCCTTTGGGGAAGGAAACAGCAAAAGACACCATTATAACTGCAAGGAAGAGCCTGAAGGCAGAGTTTCAACAGCTCATCGAAATTAACACACAATTTCCAATTTGCAAGCTTTTCCTTTGTTTTTGCATTAGAAGCAGTTCGAAGGGGCAACTGGTTTCATACAAAAATTACCTTGAAAGGTGCTGTATTAAATTCATCATTTCTTCCCATTTTGCCCACATTCGTGTCAGGAAGCATCAGATGAATGTCACAAAAGAGGTGCTGACTGCACCTCTTTTCCTGGTGAGCATATTTATTTTCTCACCTTAACAGCTCTCCCCAAGCTGGGAACGCTGCCTGGTTTCTTTTTCCATACCTCTCTGCAAGAGCTTACAGGCTTCATATATAAATTACAATTCCCCTTTATTAATCTAATTGATCGTTTGGTTCCAAATGCATATGCAAGATCTTTTGAAACCTTTTAGACCCCTGTGGTTCAATATCAATCTCAAAATATTAAAAGCATCTTGTGGAAAATTAGAAAGCAGATGAGACACTTTGGGACTGGAGAAGCTGTAGAAACTTTTAAAGCAGCACTGACACAATTATTGAATGCTGTCATTGCTCAAAAGGGCTTTTTGTTTTATTGGTTCTTTTGTAATTGTTTTGTACTTTTACTCTGCCAGGAATTCAACTTAAATGAGAAACAACGTTAAAATGAAACCAAATGAAGTCATACACTTAGGAGACTTTAATTTTTTCATGCCCATTTTCCAGGCCTAGATACAGCACTGCCTGAACTTCCTGGAGCGCTGTTGTCATCTAAGAACAAAATATTTTGGAAGCACAAGCTCTCATTCTTAAATGATGGAAAAGTCTTAGAAAAATACAAAGGAAGTATAAAATATCAAACACAGCTCTCACCAGCCTGGATTGCTTTTCTAATTTCTGTTGGATTACATCCCCCTAGATCTGGAGCATATAGGGGAAGGAGTAACCGTGACTCTATGGCTCCTTGGGAAGCTGCCCTTGCTGGGATAAAGAAGGCTGCGTTTGGCACCGTACAGCATGCAGAGACAGGACTGCAGGTGGCATGATTGTTCCAACTGAATTAGAGCAGCAAACAATGTTATTGGCATTCCGTAGAACTGTTTTCTCATGAAAAGTAAAGGAAAATGTTCCTCTGTTTCCACTCTTTTTTTTTTCTTCTTTTTTTTTTTTTTCTTTTTTCCCGCTGTTATCAAAGCACACACAAAGGAAGGAAGCAACTTGAACACAATCAAACGAATCACAATGCTAACTCTTACAGAAGAAAGCAAAAATAAGACTGGATCATATCAACATGGTCGTTGAGTTTCAAACATCTTCATAGCATCAAATACGTTGTTAGGAAATGCCATAAAGCAACACTGAGATTAAATTAATACACAGCAGCTTTGAGCACCAGAGTATTTTGAGAAATAGGAGTTAACAGCACAACTGGTTCAATTTCAAACTTCTAGCAAACATTTAGAGTCAAAAGTATATACACACATAATAAAATTTGAGTCTGGTGACTTTCAGTGGAATTAGGAATCTTTCACCATACTTAACACCACAAAATGCAACACAGAAGGTGATCTGTTAGGAATTTAAACAAAATAACTTCAAAATGCAACATTTTTGCTAAAATTCTCTCCTTAAAGCTTTGCACAGTGAGCTAGTTGGCAAAAAAACAGCCATGTGAATACCAGCAAGAATTCTGAAGCAATAATGATCAGAAATTGAAATTTGTTGAAGTTCTTACATCTTTTAAGTGTTTATTACTTCTACAGGGCCTTTCTGACTGCTCCCCAAGTGAGCTGAGTTTAAAAGGGAAGAACATTGGACAGAGGACCTCAGGGAAGCCAAGGAAAAGCAGTAGTAAAAGAAAATACAGTGAGTATATAGGCACTGGCAAAGAGGGGGTGTAAAATGGAAGGGAAAAGGAAAAAAAAAAAAAAAAGGAAACTTAGAGTTTTTCAGAAGAATAAACAGCACAGAAAGTAAAGTAAATCTTGCAGGACTTGGCATCATTTACTTGAACTGTTCTCTTTAATCTCTTCATTACTTCTTGTCTTAGAGAATTTACTCACACAATTCAATATGTTTTATACTTCACTTCTGTGTGTAAATAGCTAACTAACACTAAGCACATCCTCCATCTCCAGCCACCACAAAAAGATTCCATGAGACCTCTCATTCTTCATCCCCAGCTGTAAATCTTCCCCAGTCAAAAGTGGGGATGTACATATATAGATACATACATATACATGCATACTTATATATATAAAAGAAGAAGGAATATTTACCAGCAAACAAGAAAGAAGACAGAGAGCACAGGCATCAGCTGAAAATGATGGTCATGGTTACACGAAGGCCACAGCTATTTGCCCTTATCTAACTTACAGTTAGCCTTAGAAAAGGAAAAGGCTACCTGACAACACAATCCAGCAGGGGAACAAGCAATCTTAAAGGAATATCATCTGTCTGCCATGACCACAAAGAAATGGAAATCAGACTATTTTTACATAGGCAGTTGCATTAAAGACGCTGCACATCTTTACAGTCCGGCTTTTACCACTCTAATTTTACCAGTCCTATTTAAGTTCAATAAACAGCTAATGGTTAAAAATAAATAAATAAATAAAAACTATTTTCTAAAAAATCAGCATGACCTTTCACCTCCTATCACCACACTACTTATCTGACTGTTCACAACATCTTTCTTCCCCGCACCTCAGGCTGTGACCCCTCCTCACTTCCCCAGCTAACCTGGTCCATCAGGTTATAGTAAAACTCCGCACTGTTAACTGGCTATTGCCCTACTCCGTTGACTCTGAATTGACTCAGTAATCTATTAACCCATCAGTACAACATACCTAACACATCCTACATTTCTGTGTGGATCTCCCAGCCCAGGAAAGCCTGCTAAGACTCTGCTGTCTTCCCAGTTCCCAGGTCAGCAATGGCAAAGGCCATTACTTCATGAAACAGCGATGATAGCTTCCTTTTATACCTACTTGTAAGGATCTTGGATAAGAGCACAACTGGATAATAAAATAAACCATCCCAATAAATTATGACTCAGTGTCACTTTGGAGCAAACCACAGCATCATTCACCCATAAATCAATAGTGAAGATGGTAGATGGATGTAATTTACCCACTAAAGAGTGTAAAAAAGCCAGGAGCTGCTTCTAAATAAGATTTTTCTCACCTGCCACCTGATGAGCCGAGGAATGGCAAGATTCACCTACCATTTCATAGCCACCTTCTAGGATCAAAGCATTATCTGCAAATCTGGATATCCACCTTGTTATCATTAACTCCAGTCAATTACAGTCAGAAAGGAATCGTATTCTTCTACTTGTTCATACACGTCAGCATTATGATCTAGGCAAAGGTCATAATGCTCCAATATCCAAAATCCAGTTAATTGATTCCCTCTGGGTATCAAATCCCTCCAGCACTGGAGTTATTGCTCCATCAATCATAATGCTGTTTATACCAAAGTATTAGAAGGGTGTCCAAAACACTGAAATCTCTTTCTACTTCTGTCTTCAGTTTCTCCTCCAGCCATTTCTGAGAACACCAATTTTCTTGATAACACATTTAAAATTCAATTGCCCTCAAAGGATTTGATTGTGTCTATAAATCTGAGCCTGGCCTCTGATGAGATCCCCCAAATGGTCCAAATTACTCCAAAACCCTGCCACATTATTTTTATCCATACTCTAAATAAATTGAAGGATCATCTTTATCATCTGCTTTGTTTATTTTGTGTCCTAGAACCACAACTCACATCAAATTTTCTTAAGTGGTTAAGCTTTCCTTTAGCGACACATAACATGACTGCATTTTTATCTCACCTCAAAGCATATAAATTGTCATATTTTTCCTTTCATTCCTCTCCTACCAGATGGAAACTTGGCCCTATAGAGGAACCTTGCTCTAGACAGGGACACTTGAGTTACATTGGGCAAAGCTGTGACAATGAGTACAAAAAAATCAGAAAAAGCAGTATCCAGCTCACACTGAAAGGGGAGATACCACAAGATATTTGTAAGCCTTTAATGGAGTCTACTGGCAGGATAGATAGGTTGAATGGTAAAACATGGTAACAATGGTAAGTCAGTCACAGCAGCTGAGCAAAGCAAAATGTCTTAGGGGCAACCCTTTTTTGATTGACAATCAAGGTTCAGACTGTGTTCAGAGGTACACAGTCCGTAGATAGGATGGGCAGTGTGGCTAACTCCATTTTTTCCTGCTACCCCTTTACTCTAAAACATTTCTGCAAATATTTATAAAATATACTGAAAAATAGTTCACTTAAAAAAATACAGATTCTTAAGGAAAAAACACAACCATGTAATTTTGCAGCTGAAATATTCTCCAGTCACCTGGTATAAAGCATTCACTAAACTTTCTTTGACTAATTAGAGAAGCTCTTCAAGCTGGTGATGGAGCTTTCTTCCCGTGAGCCCAGCAACACTGACAATAAATAATAATAATTGCATGGCGAATTCAGTTTTTTTATTCCTGAGGAACACAAACAACAAATAATGCCTGTACATCTATCAAAGAAGCAGCAACCCAAGTTCAATGAACCATCCTAACTGTGTGCATTTATTTAAAATAAAAATGGCATGCAAATGCATATGCAAATTAGGGGTGGCCCTCAAGCTCCTGGAGAGTTGCCAGAAAGCCCTCAGTGTTGCAAAGTTGAGCATCCTATCTGCCATATGGTAAGACCTATCAATCTCAGAAGGGAAGAGATACCAGCTCTTCATGCAGATGGCACCCAGCAGAGTACCTGTACAAAGTTTGGGGTTGTAACGATGAAAAAAAGAAGTATTTCCAATGTTATGAAAAGCATTCAGCTTTCTAATCACAGCTTAAACATTAATGCTACAATAAAATGATGCAGAAAGTAGCACTATCATATAACTAACGCTTATATAAAAGTCTTCTAGGAGGATTTATTAGCCAGTGATGGAAAAATTTACATAGATCTTTCTTTGTTAGCTGTTTCAGTTTAAGAGAGGTTGTGGATGCCTCATTCCTGCAGGTGTTCAAGGCAATGTTGGATGGGGTCCTGGACAGCCTGGTCTGGTATTAGATATGGAGGCTGTCGGCCCTGATTGCAGCAGGGGGGTTGGATCTTCATGATCCTTGAGATCCCTTCCAACCCCAGCCATTCTATAATTCTATGATTTGCCTCTCTGGGATGGAATAGGTACACCTACAAGAATGGATTAGTTAAGATCAGGAGGGTGCTTCTGACTTCCCCAGTTGTCCGCACTGATTTCTTCATGATTGACATTAGTAGCATCAAAGCTCAAAGTACACAAACTGGCTTTCTTTTGAATAAAATTAAACCAGAAGAGGTACCGCTGAGACACATCCAGGCTGTGCTCACTGCTAAATTCACAGGCCTGTCCTAGCCCTGAGCAAAAATTTCTGATACATTCATAGGTTTCAGCATCACAGCTTCACTCTACATATGGGTTCCCATTGCCTCACACTGTGATGAATGTATATGTACCCAGCAGAAACGCATAGCCCAGAAGAACATGAAGAACTGGCATTGCTGCAACAGGCACATGGATGTTGCAAAATACATCAGCTTTTCATGATAGTTTTGGGGTTCTCACTTCTCTGAAAAGGAGTTTGGAGAAAAATTTTCTATTTTGATATTCAGCAGTCACACCAAAGAAACTTCCCGTTCCCACATGCATACCATTAGCACAGTGTACATCTGAAAAAATATATTTATATATCTTAGAATGTGAAGTGCTGCGTAATTAAGAGTTTAGATGGGGAATTTGTGACGGAGGAACAGGATTTGGGAGTTCTGTCATCTGTTCCGTACCCCACTCGCGCAGCTCCATGAGGAAGCTGCACTCACGTGGCACAGCACTGCCTCTATTTATAAAGTGGCGAGAACATCACTGCTCTGCTGCAAAGCCCACTCAGCCAACTCGTGTGAGTCTTTCATAACGAAGAACTCATTTGCAAGATATGGACTCTCCGTCTGTTTACACGTTGCTGTCCGTGGTCCTACTTGAGCTGTGAGCGCTGGGGTGTGTGGGAGCTTCATTCTCTCTGAGATGGCATGGGCTGCTGGCTTGGCCTCATAGGAGCTGAGTGTGCCTGGTAAGATCAGGTACCCAGTGTGGAAAAACGGTTAACACCACACTGATAATGTGGCAGAGCTTGATGCATTGCCAAACACGATGTATAGTTTTTGTGTAGTGTTGCCTGTAATCAACACACTGTGGTATATAATTAAGGGACTGGTTTAGTTTAGATATAAGAAATTAACTCTCATTCTCAAATGCCAAATTGGACAAGGGTTTGTGGTGTGGTTTTCATTTTGTTTCGTTCTTTCCCTAGCTAAAGAAAGAGAACATTCGTAATTTCTTTCCATTGTATATTGTACGGCTCCTAAAGTGAAAAAAATCTGGCAAACACACTTAGCATATCACATGCCACATGATTAGTACAGGTCTGTTGGTAACATGAAATCAGTTCAGACAATGGACAAAAATAGATCATTAGTAGGTACAGCAGATTTGAGGTGGAAAAGGCATTAATGGCTCTTAAATGAGGTATACTGCATAGAAGGATTATATTTTGAATGGTGTTAAAATTGCTCTGGGAGTGAATACTCTAACGAATGTTATTATTTGTGTACTCAAACTGTGGTGAGATGAGGTTGAAATACTGAAGAGAGTTTATGAAGAGTACAAATAAATTCTTGACAAGTTTCATTTTTTTTTCTTTTACTTTCCAAAAAGAGGGTAAACTACATTTACGGTAGCCTTGCAGCTATATTTATTTCTCATTATTATTCAAGGAAATTTTCTTAAACAATTTTTTGTAAAAACATACAGTAAAAGCACATGAGTGAAAACGAAGCTCAGATACTTGCAAGCTGTGAAATTGCCATTCTTTTGCCCGTTCCTTGATGTTAGCAAACACTGTGCTTTGGCCACCAGTTGCAAACCATACATCAGTCTGAAACAGCTTCTGAGGCAAATATTCATGAAGTGCTAAAAGTCTGGCCCAGATCTACATGTGCATTGTAGGCAATGCATTATAAATGGCATGGAACTGCTGCAAGGAGCATGGAGGCACCCTTGGGAAACAGGGAAGTGCAGCTGCAGCCGGCAGGTCAGACTGCTGTTGCAGTGCTCTGCAGCTGGAGACAGCCTGGCTTTGCCTCTTTCCAGAAGCCCCCTCACAATCCCAGACAATCTCCAAGTCACCCTGTAAATATTTGGTGAGAGTTTACATATGGTTAAATCTTAGCACCAGACTCACGAGTACAAGCTGGTTCAGTGCTGGCTTGAAGCCTTCAAAGACGCAAAACGTCTGCCTGAAATATGCTTTCTAGTAGGTTCCCAAGACCACCACCCAGGGGACACAGCCTCAGCCTCCAACTCTTGCCACTTGCCTGTCTAATTCCTGGCTCTTCCCTTCTGCAAGGACTTCAACACACATTTTGCTCCATCCTGCAAAACCCGCCACAGGAGATGCCTTGCTTTTTACTGACTTTTTACACAGATAGATAGCGATAGGACAAAGGGGAATGGATTTAAACTGAAAGCAGGGAGATTTAGGTTAGATGTTAGGAAAAAGTTCTTCTCACACAGGGTGGTGAGGCACTGGCACAGACTGCCCGGAGAGGCTGTGGATGCCCCATCCACGGAGGTGTTCAAGGCCAGGCTGGAGGGGCTCCTTGGTAGCCTGGTCTAGTGGTTGGCAACCCTCCCCATGGCAGGGGAGCTGGGACTAGATGATCTTTAAGGTGCTTTCCAACTCAAATCATTCTATGATTCTATAATTCTTGCTCACTCCTTATCAGCTCATCAGACCTCCTCTTTCTGCTGCATTTATCTACTTTTTTCACTACTACCTTTTCAGTCAAAAAATTATTTCTAAAATGAGATGCTGTACATCTCAGCTCTGGTACTGTGTCATTGTTGAAGGCAAACTGGCAGACTGTCAGGCTGTTTTCAGTAAGTTATACCACATTCAAAGTTAAAACGGGACCATTTATCCATGTTTGTACTTCTGGGATCATGATTTGTAGAAATGATTCGTTCCAGCAATGGAACTTTTTGTTATCATTTTCAGAGGAACACTTGGCAAGACAGGGCCATTTAAAAACAAAACAAAACAAAACAAAACAAAAAAAAGAAAGAAAATTAAAAAAAAAAAAAAGAGAGAGTGAGAGAGAGAGAAACCACTGCTGTGCTTCTTCAATTTTCACATCTCTAGGTTATCAACTGTTACAACTAATGCTGACCCAGTATGCTGGTGAAACAGATCTTTTCCTTTATAATTCCTTTCAGATAAGCTGCTATTTTGCCACAAACTCCCTCACACACCAGTACAAGTGAAATAGGAGAACACATGAAACTCTGATGCAGCTCAGATCCTTTCAGAATACAAACAACAGGGCTGTAATTTTGGATCAGGGTAGGACTGAAGTACCATTGGATGGATCCTCCCTGCACGAGGGCAGCCCTGCAATGCTTCACCTGGTGGTGAAGCATCATCAAGGGCCACTGAATGGGTAAAATTCATCTCAAAACACACTCTGTAAAATAACTCAGAATTCTAACTTGCTTGCAAACAGGCTCCTTTCAACTGCTAAAGAAGTATCGGCTAAATGTGTTTTATTTTTTCCCCTAGAGTAGATGTGGATGAAGATTTTGCCTAATTACCAGTACATTTCGATCACATGAAAAAAAATCTGTGAACAGATCTAATAGGAAATTCAGATCTTATCACATAAAAGGAGCACAAGGAGATTCTCCCCATATTTATTTGGAATCTAACATGTTTCAGAAATGACATGTTTGGCATTGACACATTCAGAACTGAATTTCTGCTTTTACTTTTTAAGTGAAATTGGAAAATAAATTTCAGAAAGTGGAGTAAGAATGTTAAATAATTCAAAAGTAACCAGAACATTTCAACTCAGCCAACTAGATCAGGTGAAATTAGTTTTTAATAAACACAAATTATTAGCAATTTCTCTTAATATTTTTTTTAATTTTCTTTTTCTGCCAAGAAGTTCCTTTCAATTCTCATTCAGCTTGGCCTTTTCCAAGTTTCTCTTAATTAAGGTGTCCTCAATTGGAAATAATATATATAAATATATATATATATACACATAAATTATTTGCCAAGCTCAATCCCAGACTAATGAGCTTATGAGTAAATTACATTAAGACCCCATAGCGTCTCCTCTTCTTTCAGTCACACTTCACAATTTTCTTTTAAACAGTTATTCGTAATAAACTTACTATGCAATTAATTTCTGTTGAACTGCAAACTTCTATTCTTGTTTAAAATCTTCTGGAGTTTGAGTAGTACAACCATCTGGTGACCTGAGAAAATGGAGTACAAATTCCTGCTACGGGAGGTTAACTCTCCCTTGATGCAATCTTTGCCATGATTTGCTGAGCCAATTGGAACTTGCATAGAGGGCTCCTTGTCACAAAAATTTTAACACTGATAGTAAGAGGATCTGATTTCTATAGTGTTTTTATGTCATTGTTTCTCATCAGTTATATTTCCATGAAATTTAATGTAATCAACAAAAATAGAAAGCTTCCTTTCAGTGATACATAGTATCCTATAATTCTTTCTATAAACATCAGTAGATCTAGGATAATTTCTCATATATCCCACCACTAACTCTTCTGGCTGGTACAGAGTTCATTGATTGCTGATATAGAACACTTTTTTTGTGTGTGTGTGATTTTTAGCCAATTTTCAATCCACTAAACCAAACTTTCCATTTATTCTGTGGCTCCATATCTTAGCATGAACCTCTTCTAGGAAATCCTGCCAAAGAATGTCTGAATGTGCAAGTATTGGGTGCCTGTTGCCTCATTTTGTCTATTCTGGCATAAATAATGATAAAGGATTATAGTACAGCTGTCAGGCACGAGGACTTTCCTCCCCTGTTGAACTTCATTTCCCTAATCAGGCAGTATTTGTCTCTGTGTACCTTTCATTTGTTTTCTTAAAATATGATTCAGGACATTCTCCATGGTTTATGCCAAGAGATACGTTCTTCCTCCATGTGTCCCTGGCCCATTTTTAAATAACACTTCACTAGATTTTGACAATCTTCAAGGTTCTGAAATTTCTAATACAGAGCCTCTAATTTCCCTTCTTAGATGTATTTTGTCTCCTCCTGATGTCCTATCATTTTTTTTTAAAGCCTCTAATCTTTTAATAGCCAATTTGGGTGATATCTGCATGCTTCTTAATTCCTCATTTTCAGGCTCTTAAATCGAGTGTTGGATTTATTTAAATGAAGCAGACAGGTGTACAGAAATTTTCTCAGAAAATTCTGTTTTGTTTGTTTTCTCCACTTTTATTACGTCTGAGAGCGCACTGGGTTTTTAATAACTCAACAATTAGAGTCAAACATGAAATACATAGAAGACATTTTGTAGAATATTTTTAGTTTAAATTTAATCTTGTGTGCCAAAACCCTATTTACAGTATTATTGTGATGCCCACGAACCTTCCTGGAGTTAGAACTCTGCCAACATTCCCATTCAAAGCCAGTGCTGTGGTTGTAACTTAGCTGTGAAAACCAGCCTGAGGCTAAAACAAGGCATTGAAAGTTTTCTCCAAGGACTGTTTGTTTGGGACTTTTTAAATGGTTTGCATTAAAAGGAATGAGGCTTTTTTTAGTACATCTTTAATTTGAAAAAAAAAAAAAAAAAAAAGAGAGAGAGAGAGAGAACAACAAAATAAAAACAGACTTCATAATAAACTTATGTAGACCATTAGTCTATAATATGGACCAGACTTCATACGTGTGCAAGAATGTATGTGTATCCTTATAAACAATTAACTGTAATGCAAAATTATTAAAAACAAAAAACTAGGAAGACTCTTTCTTTTTTTTTTCTTTTTTTTTTTTTTTTCCAAATAACAGTTTTAAAATGAGGATAGATTAAAGACAACATAAAAGAAAGAAAGCCAACACACATTGGACAAAAAATCCCAAGTCGGCAAGTCTTGAAAAAAGTCCAAAGCATCCTACAAGATGCAGCCAAAGGCTGTCTGCTGCTCTGTGCTCATGGTTTTGTCCCTTACTGGCACCCTGTTCTCACCTATAGCATGCAAAGGGCTGAAAATATCTCAGCTTTAACCTAGCCACCAATAACATCAGAATGCTGGTGCCTGAGCCACGAACCAAGAATCACCAATCCATCTCACAGAGAGTTTGAACAACAGTGTGCAGATGGCACCTTTGCACATCACATCTTTGTTACCATGACTTAAAGCTTTAAATCTTTACAAACTGTATCCTCTAAAAGGGACACAGTTTGAACATGGGGTTGTATGGAAGTTGTGCATGCAAATTCCAAATTATGTTCCAAAGGAAAACCCCATCCAGCTGGCCCCATAGACATCTCAAGGCAAGGTGCTGGTTTCCACCCCACTAAAATGAACCTCTTCACTTCCAGATACCAACGGCAAGCAGGAGAGTCGTAGACCTGAGCGCGCATCACTTAGTGGTATGAATAACTCCTCGATAAAATCACTATTAATTTATTTATTAGATACCAAGTTTTAATAGATACAACTGCATTATAACAGAGAGGTGACTGAAGACAGGAATACAGAGGAGCATCCCCTTCATGATCTCCCCTAGCTTTCAAAAGGCAATGGTACTGAGTATTTAGCAGATCAGGCCTCAGGAAGACCATCACCACCCAACCCCTATCTGCATGGTCCCAAATGTCAGGGCAGCCCTAAGAAAGTGCACAGCTGAGCTCAAACCTTGACCCCAGTATATCTGTGACAGAATCTGACTCCTGAGACTGGCTCCTAAAGTCTCATTTCTGAGCTTTCCTCTGTTAAATAAAGCACTTTTATTAGGTGAAAGGGTTTGTTTTACAAGCAGGTTACGTGCATTCTCAGCCACCTGGGAAACATAGGTCACAGCCCTTCGTATAATAAATCACTATCAGAATTCTGAACACATGGGACGTTTTGCCCCATGCTGTGTTTTATACAGAAAAACCTGAGCAGTTTGCATCTGGGTCTAAAGTGCGTTTAGGTTTCGGAGGATATTTATAACTCCTGTTTCAATCCTTCCCTGATACACAGCACTCACTTGGTCTGCTTAGGCAACACTGAGATTGGCTTCCTAGCTGTTTGAAGTACATAGATTTATGAAGGAGAGCACTTCACATTAGCATAAAGAGAAAAAGCAGATAAACAAACTTTGGCACAGCATTAAGGATACTGAAATTGATGGTAATAACACTGCTCTTCATTTAAATCTGAATGGCACAGATAGATAAAAACAGATTTGAAAAGAGATCAAGGCTAAACATCATTAATCTAAGTTTGGCTCCAAGGTAATTTTGTCAAAATCACCTAACAATCCTCAAGTTCCAGAGAAAGTCGGTCATTTGAAAACGCTGCCTTCAAAATACCAGATATAGATTCTTAAAGATTTCAAATAGACACAGCTGCCACTTGCTGGATGAACTTGGCCAAATATTATCTTGCTATGCCACAGGTTGTTCATCTTTGAATAAGGATTATACTACAGAAACACAGACAGACAGAAAGGCTTGTCTGCACTCATTACACATGTCAAATCAATTTATAACTGCAAAAGGAAAGCTTCTGTTTTTATTCTTTTACCTGCACAATTAGGAATTGTCATCTTAATGACATTTAGTCTCTTCAGACATTTGTAAAATGTACTGAATTCTATCATTTTGTTGCCACCTGCTCCAGGATTAGCTACAACATGTTTCTGCTTTAAGAAGGAATACATCATGCAGTGTCGTATCACCTTCAGGGAAATTCTACTGTCACTTATAGGCGAGAAAAGCTACCAGCTTCCCAAAGTAAGCCAGCAAGGGTCTGCAGAGGTCACTGGTGTCCACCAAGTTACCCACCCCAATAATGTAATTTTACACTTTGGAAAGCCTAAATAGTTGAAAGCAAATCTATTGTTGCTGCAACACTGGAATGTGTTGTTAATAGGTATGACAAAGTAGTAATATCATACCAGCATTTTTCGTATTTCCACTTCAAACAGTAAATCCGACTGAATTTACCTAATACTTCAATAATCCAATTATAACACTTTACTAGCAGAAATCATCAGCACATAAGCCTCAGAGGCTGTTAAATTAGGACTGTGTCGAGCTGCTCACCCAAGATGCATTTCAAACTCCAACGAACAAGTTCCTCCAAATTCATCGGGCTCAGCTTATGCCACCGCAGTGGCTATGAGGAATGAGTAAAAACCACATCAAATACACAGTGAGAAACCCAGCCCACCAACAGCAATAATGACAGGCACAAGACATGACACCAAGCAGCATGACAAAAGCTCAACATTTTCAAATCATGTTAAAACATAACAAACTACACAGTTTTTAGCTTGGCAGAAATTGTGCATTTTGGTGTCAACCTTGTAAGTCGCAGATTTATTGACTAAAGTCCATTTATACTGAATACTGTATGTTCTAAACACAAATAGCCAATGTTTTCCAATACTGGAGGATTTAGTGCTAGTAAGTGTAATTTCATTTATCTTTTCACAGTCACATCACTTCCCTTTACTCCCTTCCACCATAAATCTGCACTCAGTGATTGTGTTTCTTGCATACCCAACTCCTTTCTTTCCCCGCACGCAGTATTTATTTAACGGATCGAGGGAACTATCCTTCAAACAAAATGGGATATTCTATTCACAGTTAGAACATTAATATGTCAGTAAAGCTTTTTTTCTTTTACCTTCAAGGGAGAAAATAAATTGTGAAGACTTAAATACACACAGCCTTGTTAATGAGCAATGACGTTGTCAAAAAATGATATGACTTGGTCAATTCCTAAAATTTAGACAAAGAATTTTGGTCCATACTTAGTAACTATAGCAGTAATTATGATATCCCATACCCTTTTGAACACAAGTGCTGATGAAACATACCTTGTTACTTCAGGCAAGCTTAGGAAACTGTAATGCACAATGAGAAAGCCTTGGGTCCAAGTTGCTCCCCACTCCTATAAAACAAAACAAAACCACAGATTAAATAACACTTCCAGATACTCTGTGCAGATCTGAATTTCCTCAAAGCATCAGATGTTCCAGCCTATAATTGAGCTGGGTCTACCTCGCATTTTTTTCAGCGAAATGTATGGTTAAATATCAACTGCAATTAATACTGAGAGTAAAAGACAGCTTATTTCTGTGAATTCTGCTGACATTTTGTGTGTGGAATGTTTCTCTTTACTAATTAAATACAGTGAACTATTTTCTGACGGTTAATGCATTTCACCAAATTTCCAATTTAAAATGAGTTAACTACAGCATATTTATTTGTAGTTCTATTACGCTCTAAGCCAGAGATGGGACAGAAGAGGTAGACTGCACAAAAAGAAACACAGATTGTAACTACTCCATGTTTGGCAGTTGTCTGTGGAAAATCCAATCCTGCCATAAATACACAAACCAACCCCACTTTTGTATTGCATTATTTTAAAAATAATTTCAACATTTTCACATCCCCTAAAATGTGCTATATATCCATAAAAATTATCCATATATGTCTCCAAATGAATGAATTACTTTTCACTGTACTGTAAAATACAGATAAAAGAACTTTACACAGAATGTTAAACATTACTTTTAATAGATGCTTTTCCATATGCATAATAAGGAATTATTTCATTTGGGGATGACTGGGAAACTGAATTTATATGAAAAACAGTTAAAATATGAATTTTGGCTGTTGCTTCTGTCTGCACAAGAGCCCAGTTCTGTGTTTGCATAGGTGAGGATGTGGAAGGCAAGATAGCTGTGCTGGCTGTGCTGGCACAGGGTACAGCACAGCTCACAGAGCAGAGCTGCTCCAAAGCCCAAATCCAGTGCCTGAGATACTCCAAAGGAAGACTTGTACTTACTGCTTGCTTGCAACCAATAACATATTTTAAAATACTCTCAGGATTTTCTAGCATAACAACATGAGGAACCTCAGATATTGCAAGGTCTGTGAACCCTTCGTAGCATCGCAGAATAGCTTGGGTTGAAAGGGACCTCAAGGATCAGGAAGCTCCAACCCCATGCCACATGCAGGGCCACCAATCTCCACCACTTAATACTAGACCAGGCTGCCCAGGGCCCCATCCAACCTGGCCTTGAACACCTCCTTATACCTTGTTTGTATAGACAGAAAAATATCTGACAGCGAGGGAAAGAAGTAGAAAGGAAAAAAATCACTCTGGGAAACTCGAGATTCTTGTATCAAAAATCTTTTCATGCTCCTTCATTCTTTAAGTATAAATACATATATGTATATATTAAATACCCCTTTCGAGTAGGATTTCTAAGTATGTAAAATATGAAGAAAAAAAGAAAAATAAACATGAGACTGGAATATGTCCTTAAAGACAACTGGAACAAAATCAAATCTGCAGATTCCCCATAGAACCTTTATTTAAACATAATCCTCTAGTTACCACTGCAGGACCCTTTCCCTCTCATGCTTTTACTATGCTAATTTGCTCAAGAGGACACCAAACCAGTACATGAGTAACTGTGTCTGGGAGGGTGCCTGGCTTCCATCAGCCTGTCATGCCAAGGCCACAGGTCTCAGGGACTGCTCACCCACACAGGGCAGGGAAATGCTGGCCAGGGGAGCAGAGAGACATTAGGAGCCCTGGAATTTAGATCCTGAGTATTTGAGGACAGCTGGAAAAGATTTAGACAGTGTTTCGATTGCTGTCCAAACAAGGGGTGCCAGCAAAAAATAAACAAATAAATAAACATAGCTTTTGCCATATATTTTCCGTGACAAAAGCTGATTCTCGAGCTGTGGATGCTTTTAATAGTTAGACGGGAACAGCTAACTTTGAAAAGATATGCAAGGAGTGTTTGGAATGGAAAGACTGATGCTTCGTAAAACACAAGGGAGAAAGTAATGCAAAATCACAGCAGAGCTGAGACTGTTCCAAGGCTGAACAGAACTCCATCCCCCCCCCCCCCCCCTCCCCTTGTCCTGGGGCTCTCAGTAAGCCTGGAATATTGAGGAAATTTCACTGAGGCCATGAGGAAACACAAGGAGGGTGAATACTGCTCTGATGCTTCAGATGGATTTGAGAACACACAACATGAAAAGGTCTGAGGTGAAAATACTGAGGTACTGAAAGCGAGAGAGCCAAAGAAAATAGGGGCACAGAAACACACATGTTGTAACATGCAACTTGTGTCAGGGAAAAGCACAGCCTTCAGAAGAAGGTATGAGATATTAAGTGGATTACTCTCCTTGGCAAGTCATTATACCCAGACTTGCAGAGTACACTGAGAAGAAATAGGACAAGTAGCATCATTACCTTAGGGATTTTTTTTCCAGAGAGTGAATGGACAGTACAGGAGTAAAGAAAGAAATTATGGACATTATTAAACCCATGGAGTTTCATCTCCACATTACATTGTGACAGCAACTCTTCTTGCAGGATGCTCTCTAAGCAGATCCTGACATCACTATGTATATTTATGAATTTATCCAGAGACTATTTTCTTTAATGGTGTGTTTGAAAAGTGCCAACTGTGGCTGAGGTCTGTTTGGTTGGGACCTTCAGGAAATTTTTCAGCATGAGAAACACAAACAAGAAGCTAATAGCAATTTATCATGTCTGAAATCCATCCTGTAATCGCTCTGTGGTGCAGCCCTGCCTTTTATGTGGTTTGTTAAATGTCTCACATACTGTGTGGGTGTTGCATAAGTAATAAATAATAATAACTAATATTTGTAATGCTCTTGTAACAGCAGCTAAACCACTAGTGTGCTGACTAATACTGTCTCATTGGCTCCCTATACTGTCTGCAGTTTGTGTGCATTCACCTTGCTCCTATACAATGAAGCTAATAACCAGAAAGTAACATAGGACAGGCACACCCACAGCAAGACAATGATGAAAATAATATTAATAATATTAAGAGTATCTTCCTAAGAACATAGTCATTTTAGGACAGGACACATACATCTATTTCCACAGGCATCAATTTCCTCTGTTCCCTCCACATACTCCATTTGACAAGGAGTCAATTGCATGTTTTAGTTTAGGAGGGAAGGAGCCAGCCAACAGATAGGCATACAGCACAGAATCATAGAATCAATCATAGAATGGCTTAGGTTGGAAAAAAAACACAAGTGGTAGTACAGTTGCCCATAAGCTGTTGGTACTCATACTTGATTCTAAGTGCACAAATCTGCTATTCCCCAAGTTGGAAGGCCACTCTCTTCTTGGCACCTCCTAGGCTGCCCCAGCCGAACACTGAAACAGAGGCAACCCTGGGGTCAGACTTTCTGCATATGGACTCCAAAGAACAGCAGACAAAGGGGAAAAGCAAGGAGGAAGTTGAGGTGCAACAGGGAATTATTCATACATGTACAGACATGTGGAGAAGTCCAGAGATTCTCTATTTTTCTGGTGGTCAACACTTCTGACCATCACAAAAGGGGAGCTGAGGTGCAGGGGCTCACCTCCAATTCCTGCCTCGCTGACAGGTCCTAAAGGATCTGCCAAGATGCTCTAAACACAGTGCTTTACAGTGATGACTTTTGTGAGACTGGGAATGAAACATAAGCCATGATCTGATTTGACACTTCTCTTTATCACGAGTGGAACCAGGCCCCAGACTTTTAATACTAATGGTTTGGGACACTGGAAACCCACATGTGAGGCTTGGCTTTCTCTCTGCTGTTTACATGGTAAAGTGACATTCTGATTCAGTCTCTCTCATCAAATTCATGATTTCAGAAGTTCCTTTAAACATGTCTGCAACATCACACTAACTATACAATACCTCTATGTCAATATATGTCAGTCGCTCTGGGTTATTTTTTTCCTGTTGTAAAGAAGGTCAAAACAGTAATGCAAATGTATTAGGAGAAAAAAAAAAATAATGAATTCAAGTAACGTTACTTATTTCTGGACTCAAGATGCCAGTCCATTTTTAAATCACACAGCTGAGTATTCAATTCACAAATACAATGAGGGTACTTTCAAATTTTAACTGTCATATTCTGTTATGTTGCCTGATGTTAAGTTGCATTGTGCTAGCAGTGAGCGGGATAGGACTGAACATAATTCACCACATTATAAACAGCGTAACATAACTTGACAACTGAAATTTAAAAGGAGGAAATTATTAACCATAGGATCACATTGCATATTCCCATACATTTATAAACCGAGATCCCAGCATAGAAGCTGATAAGGTACCTATTGCCAAGAAATAAACACAGTCTCATTTTTGTGGCATGCAGATAATTTGGGGTAGTTGTATTTACATCTCTGTTTCCTTACTGCGTGGCTGCCTTCTTCCTCCTGTGCTTCGTAGAGGGACACCTGGTGATTGGCTTATCTGAAAACTTCCATCACACCTGAGTCGCAGCAGAGCAACACTGACTGTTATGGAAGCTGTTTTGTTTGCTCTCCTGGGCAAAAATAAAGAATGAAGTCACACATTTCTTCAACATGAATATGCTAAGAGCCATAAATCTGCTCCCTGGCACTACTGTAGAACAAACCATAGTAAATGTTTAAAAATGTGCTCCTAAAATAAGCCCTGGCTGAGCTCTGATGTCACTTTATTTAATTCACATTGGCATTGCATACACAGCTCAGTTTACCAGAGAGGATTCATTCTTTTCTGAAGCATAATTATGTTATCAGATATTCAGTAGAGGCCATAAACCACAAAATGGAAATTAGACCGTCAATGGCCATTTTATACTACAAGGATTATTGTATTTTAACATTTGTGTTGTCAACACTGTGCTGGCAGTCTAGCATGTGGACCCCAATTTTCAACGTCACTCCAACCTGAATAAAATCTACATACATGAACAACAAATTGAACAATCGATAAACGATATTTTAAGCTATATCAGCTTCTGACTGACAGCAAACAAAGCAATAGCACTGAGGCAAATAAATCAGGAAGCACTTATTTCTTTTCTACTCTTATCCCTTTTGGGTCGAGGGAAACTTCTTTTGGTGCATCGTTTCCTGATCTTCAATACAGAAAAAAGTGAGCTACATCTTTCGCTTTATTGCCCACTCAGATTTGTAAATGGAATTTATTGCACGCAATGCCCTCTTATAGATTAAATTAATGTTATTGTAAAGAGGTTTAATGCTCAAAGATATTTATGACTCATGCTGAGAAAGAAGCTGTACTCAGTTATGATGATTAATATAATTTTCCCTAGTTCTCACAGATGAAATTGCTCTATGTGCATATTTTGAGTACAAAACAGATAACCATAATTCTAAGGAAAGGCAGCCATGATTGTGTTACTGATACATCATTTGGAATTAGGAAGTTGCTTGTGGCGTGCATGAAATGTTTTTGCTGGATTTGGTTTCTGCTTGATAGGCAAGGGAACAATCAACATCTACACGATTGCAACCTGTGTTTGTGTTTGGATCCTAGCATAACAAAAGTTGGTGCTTACAGACATTTAGTTTTTACGGCCAACCGCTAATAAGACAGATTGTGATTTAAAACTTATATCCCCTGTCCAGAATGAAAGCTGAACGGGATAGAATTTGACAACTTATATTGAAAAATTAAGATTTACTAACTCCTCTGACACATGGACTTGCAAATGGAGCAATCTCTCCACTGTGGCAGTTAAAGCCTCAAAATGGATCACAAATGTCTGGTCAGAAGAACCCTCCAACAGTTTTGCAAGGTCAGTGAAGATTAAACTAAGCATCTCAATTCCTCACCTTTGGTGGGTCAGCACTCACTAATAGATTACAAATGTTCATGTCCCGTTCTGCCTATTGTAGACTTAACTTTTACTGTAATTAGATTAAATTGCTGTGACTACTAGTTTCAAAAATAAAAATCCTTTCAGATTTTTGGTTTTTTTTTTTTCTTCTTTTTTTCTTTTTTTCTTTTTGTTATTACATGGGAATAGCAAACTAAAGTCTGTAAGAAAAGGGGAAGGGGTGACACACTGGAACAGGTTGCCCAAGGAGGTTGTGGATGCCCCATCCCTGCAGTCATTCAAGGCCAGGCTGGATGTGGCTCTGGGCAGCCTGGGCTGCTGGTTGGTGACCCTGCACGTAGCAGGAGGTTGGATGATCACTGTGGCCCTTTTCAACCCAGGCCATTCAATGATTCTAAGATAAAAGGTAATAGAGTAGCAATAGGAAACAAAAATAATAATCCTGTAACCAAGATATGCTTATTCCTGATACTTTTCCTTCCTCTTGAATTTCTTTATACTCTACCTAAGAAGCAGGTAAAGTTGCTGATCTAGATCTAAATCAATATGACATGAGTTGAACAAATTTTACAATGTAAATTTGAATGACAAGCTGTGCACTGAAGACCAGAAGTGTCATAGATATGAGGCACTCAACACCATTTCTGCCATAAACAAGGACTGCCAACCAAAGAAATCGGAATCTGATTTGAAAGTGAAATGATGACTTAAAGGGAGTCACAGCAATCATGCCTGCTATCAATGGAATTGATGTATCTTATAAAACAGCACAGCTATGCAAGTCAACAAAAGTGCCCAAAAAAGTTTATTCCAGTTTTCCTTACATTTTCATCATGGGGAAACTGAAAGAAGCCTTTTGAAGAAAGGTCCTTAAACTGAATGTCCCACTGAGGTTGGACCCTAAGGTTACTGGTTACCTTACTGACCTTCTTCAGGCTTTACCAGAGGGAAGAATTAAGTGTACATGAACATTTGCTTTGCTGAACATTAATTCAGAAGGCAGTGAATAGATGGTGAGCTGAAACTAAGTTAACGACTAATAGCATTTTTTTGTTAATTGATATTTAAGATTATTTTTATAACCAGCTTTGGAATGAATGCTTCTCAAAGGAAATACCAATATATTTCTTTCTCACTTCCTCCTATTACTGGCCTTATATTTTAATTTCCAGAGCCCTTTTGAAAACCAAATGCTATAAGTTAATTGGTTTAATCTGGTTGTGGGAGTTATCTATTTTTACCTGCAGTTACATATGAAACGCTTTTATATGAAATACTGATTGCCCATTAATTGGGGGGATATCTCCCTTCATACATTTTGCAATAGTTCGGGCTCCTGGAGTACAGTTAGCTCTGATGAGCTCAAGGAATTCTTAAATATATTTTAAAAGTCTTTCATGTTATTTCAAACCGTTTGGCATCTGAAGTCAATATAAAGTGCAGAAAAAAAAGAGTGAAAAAGCATCTAAATAAAATAGCAATGTCTCTGTATTAATGAATATAAGTCACTTGCAGATAGTTAAAATAGTTAGTAAAAGAAAAGAATACACAGTTCTTATAATGATTCTCTCTCCATTGATTTCTCTAGAAGCAATCTGGTCTGCATTTGGGATGCTTGTGCTTATTCAGTGCTACAAAAGAAAAAGTCAATTTGTTTAGGGTGCAGATACTAATAACAAAAAAATGATCTATTTGAAGTAATGCAGACGTGAGTTTGAAATAACAGGTAGCATCTAGAGCTTCAGAAGTCCAGAAAATACTCAACTCACAAATCACTTATGCCTGAGGACCACCTATGAAAGCACAGAAATCATCAAATGCAACTACAGTTCTGAAAAGAATAATAACTGTAATAATATCACAATTTATTGCATTATCTTTAGCAAATAAAAACAATTTGTTTGCCAGGTTACTATTGAGAACCATACAATGTAACTACGCAGCTATGGTGCTTTGAGACAAATCTCTATCGTAATGGGAATTCCTACAATTCACTAACATATCTGGATTCCATCCTTGGAAATAATTACTTGCAAGATTTACAAAAGTAATGCACTACAGCCATGAGTTTTGAAAAAGTGGAACATTGTGGAAATGGTTAAATTTCTCCTTGGATACCAAATCCATTCTCAAATCCATTTGACCCAAAACCAAAGCTATTTTGCTGCCATACTACCATTTGCAGTCTCCAGTGCCAAGTCCAAATCCCCTTCAATTGTAAAATACCAGCCCACCACTCAGGATTTTGCTCACGCTGGCTGATACTACGTGTTTGTAAAGGCTAAGACAGGAATTCATTGATCTATTTACTTTAAAGGCTATATTTAAGTTAGATAGAATTTCTCCAAAAGGAAAATATCTGAAAACTTTATGCAGTGTACATTCTTTCACACTAAGGTACAGCTTGATAGCTATAGAAATCCATGCAGGCATAAAACACAATGAAATTTATCCACTGAGCCCACCATTTTTCTCAAAACTTGCTAGAGAAGATTCTAATCCAAAATTTTCCTGAAAATCTTCTTCCACTGAACAATTTATTCCAGTTTCTATCCTTCTCCCTCTTCACGATGGCTCTTGTCGTCTATCATTATAAGTGAACAACACAAAGGCTTAAAGACATACCCTCTGGTTAAAACAAAAAAAATAATAATATCCCACAGCTTTCAAGTGGGAACTGGATTAATCACACATAATAATTACACAAAGTGATAACACTTACTATAAGATCACATAAACACTGTTAAACAAACAGTGGCAGTAACCTTTAGGAAAGAAAAATAAAGCCAGAAAAAATAATACAAATCAAAGTTTCTATTGGTAAGACTTTCTGGGCAAGGCTTTGCTGAAACCCCTAATGAAACTAATACGCAGCATTTCAAAGCAAATGACAGTCACACTTGATTTACATGTTCCATGTCTTCAAAACACACTAATGAAAAACACATACAAAATACGGGTGGGGAAAAATTACTGCTCTCCAATCTCTCATCCTTCAGCTGTCCTCAGCAACTTAAAAACCTCTTTTCTAAGCTTGTTTTCTAGATCGTCAATGTAATTATGCAACCATTCATACTCTCCGTATTAGCAATTCTTTGTTGAGCTTCACACAGCTCTAAACCAAGGCTTTCAAAGATAGATTTTTTTTATTGCATTAGTTGTGGCTTCAGACATATCAGCCTTCTTCCCTGCAATTGCTTCATTTTTCTGAAGCAACTCCGCTCTGCTGAAAGTTTTGATCTCATGTTATCACTCATTTTTATAGTTTCCACTAAGTATCTGAGGAAGAGTTTCCAAGAAATTCTTCATGGACATCCATACATTTTCAAGCATGAGCACATCCTGGTGAGTTCTGATATCAAGGGGAAGAGTTCTTACCCCAAGTCACTGGATGAACAGACTGAGAGATACTTTCACAGTCTCAGAACATGTCCCCATGTAGGACTTTTGGAAAAGAGGGATAACACAGCCCTGACGAAGCTGGAACATAAGTAACTTTCTACATAAGTAGGTAGATAGACAGAAACATCTTGAAAATTTTGAATCTGTAAATATATTTAACAAACAAAATAATGTAATTAACAAGCATTAGAGGAGACAGATTTAGGCCGTGGCAATGACTATATGAAAATCTGGGATGTGTTAAAATAAGAGCCCAATAATGAAGGAAGAGACAAAATTCTGCATCTCTTGACCAGCACAGGTTTTATGAAGCCAAAGAAATGGTTAGGGAAGACAGCTCTGATGGCAGAATTTCACCTGGACATGAACAAGGAAAAGGTACAGTTTAAAGGAGATGATCCCTGACTCCTGCTTGCAGAATTCCTTCAGCCCTCCTCACCATGTTTCTTCAACATCAAAATATTTTCCAAGGATTTCTCTTCTTTGTTCTTTTCTTTTCTTTTCTTCTTCTTTTTTTTTTTTTTTTTCTTTTTTCTTTTCTTATTTAGGGGAGCCAAACCTTTGAAAGGTATAATAGCAGGACAAGGGGAAATGGTTTTAAGTTGATGGATGAAAGATTTAGATTGGATATCAGGGGGAAGTTGTTTACTATGAGAGTGGTGAGGTGCTGGAACAGCTGCCCAGAGAGCCTGTGGATGCCCCATCCATCCCTGGAGGTGTTCAAAGCCAGGTTGGATGGGGCCCTGGGCAGCCTGGGCTAGTATGAAAAGTTGAGGTTGGTGGCCCTGCATGTGGTGAGCGGAGTTGGAACTTCATGATCCTTCAGGTCCCTTCCAACCCAGGACATTCAGTGATTCCATGATTCTCTGTCACCTGTAGGGTTCTTTACTTCAAAGAGGAAAAAAGGCAGGAGAAATGAGAGCAATCAAATATGGCTTTCATGTGGATGAAGCTTCCTAGTAACAGAAGCAATGTGGGATTGCTGGACCATCAGTGGCCTAAGCAACAGCACTAGCTCATAGAAAAACTCTTGAGCCGTGTAGTGGAAAATAAATATAAAAACTGCTAAGATGCTGTCAATGAGCAGGAGCAGAGCTTTCATTTAGACAGAAGAGAGGAATGCAGAGAAAACCAGCTTTTTTATCCTGAATATCCTGTACTTCTTGCACATGGAGAGAGGAAGCAGAGACTGGGAATGAATCTGAACTGGAGACACTCAATGCCTGGTGTCAAAGCAAGAAGTGGGATGGATGTCAGCAAGATCTGAGCTGATGACAGAGCCTCTGACAAGAGAGGTAGCAAAGAAATCACAGAAATATTCAGAGAAATCTCCAGCTTGCACAAATTCACAGGAAAGATCAACTGTCCATTGGCAAAAGTATATGTAATTATAGCACTAAAATGAAGTGGTTTTAATCTTCACAGTAATTAACAACATGTACAGCAGCTACTATAAGAAAAATAATTGCTAACATAAGAAAGGAACAGCTTGTTCACTTAATTTTTTTTTTCCTCTCGAATAACATTTTGCTATTTGCCTGTTGCTCAAAAAATTGTTTGGGATCATAAAATATATAAGGGGATCAGATATCTATATTTTACCTTTATGTCAAATATTTACATGTCATACGTAGGACCTCACCAAGGAGTTGTTGTGATTAGTTGCCAAGAAGCATCAAGAATCAAATACAATTGTTAATGTTTAAGGGTTTTCCTGTTTATTTCTACAAACATACAGGATAAACACTGTCAGCCCAAAGTAAACTATAGAGTATGCTTTTTTTTTCTTCCCAAAACTAATACCCTATAAAAGCCTAGAACAGTTGAAAACTACATTTAAACCAATTCATTCTGGTGACTAATACCATGTGTGAAGATTCAAAGAAATTTCATAACCCAGAGAGACTCTACTAACCAGTTAAAATTATCATTAAAAAGTTACCCTTGGTTTTAACCTAAGATGATGAAGATCATCCTAAAACACATCAAGAAAAGTTGTCAACATTTGGGTCTGATCAACATATGCAAAACAGATACAGGATATATTTTTAAGAAACAAAACCTTCAGCTCATATTAAAAAAGAACAGAAAAGGAAAGAAAAGGGAAGAAGGAAGAGAAGAGAAGAGAAGAGAAGAGAAGAGAAGAGAAGAGA
>JAPSGF010000040.1:5689737-5807951 GCA_035772895.1 Perdix hodgsoniae
AAGAAAAGAAAAGAAAAGAAAAGAAAAGAAAAGAAAAGAAAAGAAAAGAAAAGAAAAGAAAAGAAAAGAAAAGAAAAGAAAAGAAAAGAAAAGAAAAGAAAAGAAAAGAAAAGAAAAGAAAAGAAAAGAAAAGAAAAGAAAAGAAAAGAAAAGAAAAGAAAAGAAAAGAAAAGAAAAGAAAAGAAAAGAAAAGAAAAGAAAAGAAAAGAAAAGAAAGCAACACATATACAGTATCATAAAATCTAAGCCATCACACCAGGGATTAAATTTTGAGTGACATTCAAAAGATTTTCATTAAAGTATCCATTTGTTTCAGTCATTTGAGAACTATTTAGTCACTTAACTCTCCCAGCTGAATTTTTTTTGAATGCCAATTGACAAAGGAAATTCATTCCAACTAAAGATAAATCCCTACTTTCTCTGCCAAGCGTTTTCCTGCCATAGACAATTATTGGTCTAGAGGGGACTTTTTCCTTCTTCTGGAAATTTAGCTCCTTCTAAGAAACCTATGTAAAATTAAGTACTTCATTAAACTGACAATCTGGGAAGTCTACCTTTGTGCTTTGTTTCTTCTAAAGCAAAGTTGAAGAACATATGAAATGGAGGAAACTTTCATATATAGAGCTCTGTAAATAATTTGTTTTTTTCTATTCAGTAGCTAAAATGGTAAAATGAGAGAAAAAAATAAAGGAAAAAATGATTTATGTCAAAGGAGCACTCTCTTATCTTTTTTTTAATTATTATTTTCCTGGGAAAGAAATGCTTAAAACAAGCATTTATTCCAAAGCAGATCATGAACGATTATTTTGAAAATTAATCAACTACAAGCATGCTTACATTATTTATTTTTAAATTTTCCACAACAGACCTTTTTCTAAACATATATGGTCTTTGAAAGCTCTAGATATACATTTCCATTTGAGAGGCAACTGTTCCGTGGGAGCTCATGGCATCCAACATCATGTTTTTAGAGGAAAAAGCTCTGAGCTTATTAAGGCTTTCCAAATGAGATGCATAAAACAAATCTGCTGACTTGTGGTCATCAAGGATCAGAACACTCTTTCCTCGTATCAAGTAATGTCACCTATTAGAATATGTTCTAGGAAAGCTGAATTTTTATTTTATAAAGAAATCTATTATTTATTCTCTACTATATTCCCTATCTGTGAGTTGCTATATACTAACTACTGAGGACAGTTACCCACTGAAGCACTGAATTTGTCCATGTTTGTCTTCTGTGTTCTGCTTTACTGTGCTTTATTTGACCAAAACATTCTAAAATATCAGGGATTTTCATCTGAAAAGCAGAGCAAAACAAGAAAGTTCATCATTTTAATCACTTAGAATGCAAACAGCAGCATACAGATACTGGAGAAAAAACACTGCACATTGAGTCTAAATGAGACAGCATTTGCTTAGTTGGAAAGCTGACAGAGGATGGCCATAGCCTCAAAGAACAGGACTGAATATGTGAATGACTGAATGACACAATGAATAAAGGTACAGAGCTAATAAAGAAAAAATATTACAATACTCTAATTAATACTCTAATTATTAATAAATACTCTAAATATTACAATACTCCTAAAATGAGAACACAACGGGACGGTGCAGTTTGCACTTGAAGCTAGAAACAGGGTTTGGTCCCAAATCCCCCACGTGTCCCAAAATCCCACAGCACTTTTCGCATCTTGGTGTTTAATGATTAGTGATTAATGCCTGTCCTGTGATGAACAGAATACACTCATCTAACACTTGCTTGACAAGACCAGGCTCATGTTGATAATTTTAAGAGGCTAATTTAATTCAGGTTTCTGTGGTTTCTCTAGGAATTTGCCAAGCAGAAATTTATCAGATTCTGTATAAATCTATGTCGGAGGAACTTTAATGGAAATGAGTACATTAAGAATTCAGGAATCGGGTCCTTAATAGCTGCTACGATTTATCATATTTTTAATACAGAGAAATATTCTAAAGACACAGAGGTAATAACTCAAGCATTTAATAAGAGGAAAACTAGACAACACTGTCCCATAGAACAATAGATATCCTGTTAGAACGGCACTGAATGTAAAAGCCAGAAAAGCATCAGTACTTCAAGGAAATCCTGCATCCATGTAAAAAAATATCAGTGAGAAGAAAGCAAAGGAATTCATTCTTCAATATCCTCTAATCATTGGAATATATATCCTATAATCATTGGAAGGCCTTCAGACATGGCTTTGAAGCACTGCTGACAGTGGTAGCATGGTAATGGGTAGAAATCATTGTCCTCACCTTAGTCTGCTGGGGTGAGGGGAATGGTACAATCAAAAGCAGGTTAATTGCTTTGGGAAATTTGCAATTTTGATATTTTCCAAGCAAGGAAAACATGCAAATTTGCAGCAGGCAGCTGTTAGCCGCATTTTCATCTTTTACCATTCTAACTCTATTTGTTTTGAAGATAGTGCAACCCAAATGATGTCTCAGAATCAAAGACAAAATGTTTCAAAATGAGAGGCTAACATTTTTATCATAATCAGAGAACTTAATACAAATCCCAATCAAATAGCCTGTTTTACAACAGTACCTACCACCTATGTTAGTTGCAGCGAGTGATGCAGCAAAAGACTTTGAAAAAGAAGGCTGATACTGATATCATGCTCCTATGTAAAGGGAAAGTGAGGCATAGAAATTTGCTCCATGGTGTTAGAGGCCTGTGGCAGGACCACGCTGGAAGCTGAGCTCTTCAGTAAGCTGCAGTTCAGACTCCTACCACTCATTAAGTTCTTGAAGCTCCTCTGCTCCCATAAAGGCAACACAAAGACATAATTCCTGCCCCTGGAGGCTGCCAGCCACTGTCAGAATCTGAGAGGCTCACGCTTCTGAGCAACTCCAGATTTCCATTTGCCAGGTGGGAGCTGGACACACACAGATCCTTCGGAACCTGGCCTCAAATGTCACCGAATATCAAAAAGTCGACTTCTTTTTAGTAGTGGCTTTTTCAAAGGGAAGTTCCTTTCCACTGTATGTGTGGTGATAAAAATAAAGGATTAGAATTAACGCCTTCTACAGGCAACAAAATTTTCTTAAGACACTGCACAGAACAGAAATGAAAGGCTCTTTTTTTTTTCTGCAGCAGGAAATTTGCTAGTATTGCATAAACTGTGATAAATTCATCTTTACATCCCAAAATTAAAAAACAAAAAACAACACACAAAAGAAAACAAAACAAAAAAACCCACAATTAAAAGCGCCTGTGCTCCATGGCCACTGCTACAAGGGCAGGACTCAAACTTCTGTCTGCCAAAAAGAATGGCTCTGTTGCCCTGGAAATGCTTTGCTGAACCAACGTAACACCATTTAACAATTAAAGATACTGTTAATTCCAATTTGCTGTATGCTAAATGACCTGCAACTAACCTAAATAAGAAGCCAGGCTGCAAGCTGTTGTCTATGGCCGGTAAAATACTTTGTGTGCCATCTCTACTGTTTCGTAAACAGAGGGGTTAATAAATTATATTAACAAATATAATTGGACAGCCAGTATGGCCTCACAATGGTTAAGCTTCATAGAGAATTCACTGCCTGAACTTGCAGAACTTGCTGTTTTATGATAAAATCAGGCAAAACTTTCAGCTTTAAGCTGCGGACTTACTTGGTTTGTTTTTTTAATCTTCCAAAGCTTACAAGTTTCCTTTGGGTTCAGGTATTTCTAAACTCGCAATGAAAATACAACCTTGAGATGCAGAAAAAGGCAAAATGAAGGATATGCTCTGGTAGCTCTCTGCAATGCTAAAAAAAATTAGCTCAAATCCCAAGATCCATCCTCAGGAGCTTAATTGCTTCAAAGAATAGGAATCTTGTCAAATTCAGTCCAAACAAACATAATCAGTAGCTTTCAAAGCTTGTTTGACATTGAGGAGGCATAGAAAACAACACAGGAACCAAAGAAACATACATCGATGGTCTGTCAAATTTTTTTGTTAGACATGATGCTATTATCAAGGCACATCAGGATGAAATAAAGTGACCTAGCTGACCACAGGCTTACAAATGTCTTGGGAAGGAAGGAAAAACGGTGAATCAAAAGGTAGCTTTGTTGCATGTCCCCCCAGGCTGTCTTATTGACAGGGATGACAATGGTCCCAAGATGCACCATTATCTATGACCAGCAAGCAGACATCAAATGCTACTGAGCTGTCTCTGTCAGAATAGAAAATGCTGCTCAAAATATACAGGGCTTGTTACATTTTGTTCAGCAAAGGTTTGTCAAAAGCCAGGGTCACTCTGTGTGTGCACTGCCCTGAAGGGTAATTTTAAAAGGAAGGAGAGATGCACTTGATTCTTCAGTGTTCCTCCTGGAAGGAGACTTGGAGGCTGTGGATGGCCAAAATGTTTTGAAAATCAAAAGATGACTCAGAAAATAAAAAAATAAAAATAAAACGAAAGAAAATAAAACAGTTCTAATAGATGTTTGTTGGGGCTGCGCTATTAGAAAGCAAACCACTATACCAAATAAACAGGTTAGGGAATTATTCCCATATTTAGAAGTTTCTTTTCCCCAGAAAAATGCAGTGGGTTTCTAATACATCAGGGTGGATGCTACCGTAAAGGCATGACTTGAATTGCAGCGGATCAGTATGCCCTCCGTGAGGATCCACGCTGTACCATTATGCAGTTAATTGCAGGAAAAATATTTATACTGTCGAGAGAAGAATTGTTAATATGGTACCCTCTGGAAAGAAAAGAGAGAGGTTGTATATACAAACTCCAACCTCAGAAATGTTTGGGTAAACTTTGTTTTTCTGTGAACATCTGCTGAGCACACGCTGAGGAAAGAAAGTCCAAACGCACTTCACTAATTGACACAGAAATCTTTGTTTAAGAACTGTGTTGCTAAAAAACAAAACAAAACCTGAGGGTGAAAAGAATATTTCAGGGAGCGAAAGGCATTCTTGATACAGGAGAGGGAGGATGGAATCTGCTTGCTGGTTCCTGCTTTTTTCCCTTAATGGTCATTGCTGCATTGCGGTCAGGCGAAGCTTTACCAGGAGGGCAAAAAGAGAGACACAGAAATATCCCATTGCTACCTAACACAGACCACATGTTTAAGGATAAACAACAGAACAAGAAAAAGAAAATAACAATTCAGTTACAGCCCTTTGCTTCTCATTTGAAGCTGGGAGGTAACAGCTGATGCTCCACTGTCTGTACCCAGCTGATCTGCAGGACGTAAATTAGGATAATAGTCCACCACACGCACTTTCTCTCATCCTAGGCCAACCTCAATAGGATAGATGCAATCCTTTGGAGTCTCATGGGATACGTTCTTTGTCCCCCCAAATGCCACACCATTAAATCAATCAATTCAATAGTTCCCCTTCCTTTTGGATGTCACAACATGCCTCCAGGAGGGCTGTGCCCTCCTTCCTCCTTCCCAAGTGCCTAGAGGAGCCTTTGCACGCCACGCATTTGCCTACCAATGCTGCTTTAATGGCTTCACCCAAACCCTTCTTCCTTGCCTGCTTTTTCCCATTGCTCACTATCTATGTGGACTCACCCAGTTTCCAGCAGGGGGTGGGGGATCTCCTTTGGTTAAATTCTATGGCTTATGATTTTTTTTTGCTCTGTTGATTGTTGACACAGACATAAAAACCAAACAAAACTAATATGCTTTTCATCAGCCAACCCAACATTTTGTTCAAATACTTGCATTAATATTCTTGCACATTCTAGCTCTCAAACCCAGGAAACCTCACAAGTGACTTCCGTGCTATAATACCCCAAGGGAAATTGAGAGCTTTAAGGTATCTTTAGCACTTTGACATCAAAGCTTTCACAGAAAGAGACTCGCCTGATGCCATCTGGAAGCAGAAGATGGCACAATTATATCCGCAATCCCGTCTGCCCACTGTTCAGCCTTGCATGAAACGGCTCCTTGAGTGCAGAGACACTGGACCAAATTCATGTGAACAACATGGTAAGCAATATTCCTATTTATTAAATGAACACTGTTCTACTCATCACGACACGATTCGTTTTCATGATTTCTGACGACAACAATATACTCAGCCTCCCTTCCTGTTCTCAGTCCTTCACCTTTTCTTAAAATCAAATTAAATTGAAAAACAAAGTAGCATCAACTCTAGTTAATTGCTGTGTATCCTCAGGGTGGCCAAACGAAGAATCTAAGGCTAACAGATAAGCAGCACACATGAGACTCCCCAGTCCAAAAACAGGGAAACAACACAATCAGCAAGAAACCCAAGTAAAAGTTGTGATTTTGCACTAATTACCCCAAATGGCAAGAACTGCATTAATGCATTAAAACGGAGGGTTTGCAATTAACGATAGCTACATTCTTGCTATAAGGATAGGCACCGAGCAAACAAGTATGATGTTCAAGAGTAAAAGTGAAAGGAAAGGAGTGAGTATTTAAATAAAACGAGAGAGAGTATTGATTCAGTGTGACTGATGTGAATGAGTTAAATGATTGACTATGAAGTGTGAATTCAAATTTACTGTGAGCGGAATTCACTGTGAGTGGAACAGAGTATGCATGACCATGACTCAGTGTGACTAGGTATCATTAGGAAGAACTAAGCGAATATGAGTGGAAAGCACTGATTATCTCCCCTGTAATCTATAAATAAACAGTATTGCAGGAAGTTTTGAAAAATGTATTTAATAAGGGATTTCCACTGCCTGAATAAACTTGCTGAGGCCAGGCAGCCTGACTTGAAGGAAAATGTATCATTTTACCCAGAGCTCTATCATGTAATCGTACGTGAGCACCTATCTGACAGGAGCAGAACTAAATTTACAGCAAAACGGAATTGCTCCACCTAAAATAGGTGCCTTCCTCATTATCAGTAAATGAATTTACCAACTCATAAGACATTAATTATCCTCTCTTATACTTATGAATATTTTCCTAGCATACATATTGAAATTCAGAACGATGAGCATTCAGAAGCTACACGTTTGGGAAGTGATGCTGTCTGTTGCAGCTCAATGGCATAACTTTGCTGTGGCCACCAGGTACCAGTACAACCATGCACCAAAGCCACCACCAAACTTCTGCCCTTCTGCAGAGTGACAGAACTGAGTCTGATGGAGCTTCAGTTGAATTCACAGCGAGTGAAGTGTATTGCACACCCCACATTCTCAGATATCACACATGTGAGCGCGTCCTGGTATCATTTCAGCTGCTGTTCTTTCTCCCAGAATAGCTCCGTTCAACTCAGCAGTTTTCAGTACAACTCAGACTATCATAGCATTGGGCTTTGGTTACAAAGATCTGTGCAAATAAATGTAGATCTTAAAGGTGAATCCTGCCACAGATGGAAGCAATGCCAAACCCCTTGATTCTGGTGTAACCAACATGGATCTTTCCTTTGCATTCCGCAGCACCAAGTTTTTGTCCTCATTTTCTTCAACGTCATGGGATCGCATCCGTTCTCATCAGGTATTTGCCTTATGAGAGTGTTCCCCCCCCCATCCTTCTATACAATCACCAAAAATTGTGTTTTTCTTTTTTCACGTTATCAGCCGCTACTTCCACTGAAGAGGGGAAAATAAAAATACCAGGTTTTTAGTATATACTACAGTAAATTAATAACCCAAACCAAATAATGTCAGCGAGCAGAGAAGCCATCTCAGCCAGCAGAAATATTTCCTGCGAAACCCGCACTGCTCCTTTCCTCTGCTAATACCCTGGTGTCGAATTTACTGGGGTGAAGAAATTCCCCAGCTCTGCCTGAATTAGCTGGGGCTTAATCTAAGCCATGCACATGAGCATCCCTGAACCCTGTGGTTCTTTGAGCTGGAGGCACTTTACACTGATGTTCAGTGGATTTACATCCTTATAGCTCTGCAGGCTCGGCGTTAGCTCTGCAGATTAGCAGTGGCTGAGGATGCAGCCCAAACTTTTGCATGAGTTTTTGTTTGCTTTCCGTTCTGTTTCCAGCTGATTAACAGTGCAGGGTAGCTCTGCACTTCCTTTTTATGAGAGCAGAACAGGGGCAGTTACTTGTTTACTCCTGTCAGACAAAAATGAACAAATGATTCCTATCTGGACATAAGTGAGCATCAAGAATCACCTCGAATACGACACCTTAAAATACTTCTCGTTTTGAGATTCAGTCACAGAACTCAAAAACGAGATTTTCCACTGGGGGAGAAAACAATGAAACGGCTATGAGAACATACCTTAATTCATTAAGCCAAAGAATGTACATTTCACCAGACACGATGAACTCTCCCCATCCTGCAAACTCTCCTTATTAGTCAGGTCAAAGACCAAGCATCTGTCTGAGCAATCCCCTCCTGTAGACGTGCATCTCCCAAGAAAGACAGAAAACCCATTGACAGGAAACAGTGGGTAATTTACGCTGCTTGTGCCAAAGCTGCACATGTTCTGTCGATAAATGGAAGACTTAATTCTTCAGGATAGCAATTCAAGCACTTTAAAGGGTTTCCTAATGAGGTAAAATTCAGTAATGAGATAAAGAGTAAAGAAAAAACTTTTTCACTTCCAATTACAGAAATTGCAGAGTAAGTAAATTCCAAAAAATTTCACAGCGTTCTGTAATACACATGTAATAAAACGATATCATTAAAACTATGGGTTCTTTTTCTAACTCTATATGAAAACCTGTTTATAACAGCTATGCTGAGTTAACTTTTTGCTACGAAAGATTTATTTCTCGAGATGAGCACGATGTTACCACCAAATCTGCTATTTCACACTGCAAGAATGCTAACCAAAATATTACCTAAAATGTCACCCTATACTTCACTTTTCTATGTAGACATCACTACCAAAGTCCCTAAGATTTAACACCATTCACAACACTGCTGCAAAATGATATGCAGAATGATCTGTTTGCTTCCTCTCATACATTCCAACAGCCTTCAAAAAGCCCCCAAGTCTTCATGAGGCAAAAGAAACAGGACCACGTCCCTCTGCTTTACCAGTGATGTGGATGTTCTCACTCCAGTTCTCAGCCTGGGAAAGATAAGGGGTCTGACTTTTTTGTTTGTTTGTATGTTTCATTTTATTTCCACTTTGAACATAGTGTCCTATTTCTGATTTTCTAAACAAATGTTTGCTGATACAGAGGTCTTTCTACAGCTCCAGAGAGGTTAAGTATTTAGTGGACGATTAGCACTCAGCATGTTCAAGTGTATATATATTTTCAGTTAAGTCTCTAAACACTGAGCTCAAGTGGATGTTTACACTGCTTTCTTTCCTCCTACCTCCCCGAGTTACAAAATCAGCCAGGACTACATCTGAATTGCATGTCATGTTGAGAAAGGACATCATTTCTAATCCGCAGCAGGACAGGAAGGAAAGATGCAATGCTAAAAGAACAGTTACAGGCCATGTTTAGCAGTCAAACAAAATATGACACTCTTAAGTATCGGTATTGCCTCAGTAAAGCCAGGTTGTCTGTTCACCTTACATTATGTTACAAATTTTTAACATAGCTTTAGGTTATCCAGCTTTATTTAGCTGCCGACAGAAGGACTTTTACTATTCTGGATGAAGGCAACTGTCTCTGGAATTGATCTCATTAGCAAAGTTTTCATAGGAAAGAAGATTAGAGAAAGCAACTGATTTTCTTGACTTGTACTAGTATTTCTATGGCAGTAAAGCAATTTTTTTCTTCCTTAAAGGCATTGGTTTCAGATCACATCTCTAACTCTAGTTCAGCCCTCAAATAATTCTGAAGACAATCAAGGAAAAGCGACTGCTCTCTGTTACAGCAAGCTGGCATTCAGAGTTGTCAAGCCCCAGCTTAATAAGTGCCATCATTTTTTCATAGGCTTTGTATATAAAATTCCAAATAACGACAGTGTTCCGGAGTTGAATGCATTCTGCATTGCTCCAGTTCAAGATAACAGAAATCCAGTATGCAGATCCAAAGATAAAATCAGACCCTAATGGAATCAAGAAAGTTGTAGATGTCAGAAATTGACTACTTATTTGTAAGTATTGGGTACTAAAAACACCAAGAAATAATACCAAGAAATCCTGTATGTATATTGAACAACAACAATGAACAACATATTTTACCGTATAAATGTTATTTTAACGTCAATTAAATATCTTTAAATTCATATAATGCTTTCATGGAAAAAAAAAATCTAAACAAATACTTAATTCCAAAGTAGCTTCATTTCAGAACTTATTTTTTCCTAAAGAAAATCATCTGCCCAACATAAGAGGGGGTAAAATGCTGACAAGTCTAGAAAAGGAAGGGCAAAAACATCTCTGCTTGGCAAGCTTAAGTATGAGAGAGGGGCAAGGATGGGATGAAAATAACATGGCAATTTGGAGGATTCACTATTCTAAATGGCCTAGTTTGGAGACAACTAAAGGGCCTATTGCTATCTACAAAGCAGCTGTGATGTGCTTCTGCCCGCTGCAAACGGCATCCGCACAAATCCCTGCTCGTGCAGGCTCCATGCGAGGGTCCACATTTGGCTAGCAGTCATTATCTTTGTCTCGAAAATGGCAACATTTTTATTGAAGTCACATTCATAGTTGAAGCTGTCATCCTGAAGGAGAAAATTGTTGTAGTTTTTGTCCTATATATGTACCTTATGTAATTCTGACTATTATCTCCAAGGTCTCTCTGGCAAACTTTCCACCACTCTTTCTCTGTTAGGTCTCGAAGCACTCAGAGTCAGGGTTCATTTATACTTCCCATCACTGGCTAGACAATGTCCCCAGGGTGGTGGAGTCTTGTATGGCAGAACAGAAACATAATTCTATGGCTGCCGTATTCTAATTCATTTAATTAGGGGTTTTCTTGATTCTTCTCTTGGGTGTGTGTCCTTTCGTGTTTAGAGGTTTCTATATAAAATCTATCTCTATTTTGAGGAAGACCTGGGGAAAGTCCTCCTGCAAGTGTAGGCTTGTTTGCTCATCAAATTAATATTCTTCACATCAGTAGCACTATAAACCTTTCCATGTTCTTTCTATAATCAGAAGCTTTAAAAAAGAATTGTGGCACAGCTCCCACAAAGAAATGAACATATTTTAGCTGAATTTTCCATATTGTCTCTCATATGATACAAATGTAAGAAGAGAAAAAGAATAAAAATTTTCTAGCTAAATCTTTAGTATTTGAAATAACTAGATAACTAGAAAACTAGAAAATATAACTAGATATAACTAGAAAACATAGAAAATATATATAGAAACTAGAAAAGCATATAACTATATAACTAGAATAACTATAGTTATTCTATAACTATATAACTAGAAAAGCATACCAATCTGAGTGCAGAAATGAATGCTACCATCCACTTTATCATGTCTAAACCAGAGCATACATCAATCTTGTCTGTGGGATGCCACTACTAGAGCTGTTCTACAATGCATGCATCCACCATAGCTTAGCCCATGACACAGAGCCAGCAAGGTGTTGTAAGTGTTCCAATTGTGATATACTATTCTAATCTTAATTACTATCACAAAGTGGACTAATGAAGTTGTTCAGTAAGATCATCTTTTCCTGTCAAGAATTCCTCACTTTCCTACTATAAATTTGAAATATTCACAGTGAAAGGCTTACAGTGAAAACCCAGTAATCTGGCATTAAGTTTTTAGGTCTTTAATCGTATATCTTAATAAAAAATTACACATTCATGGACTAACTGAGACAAATTCTGATTACCTGTCTGTTGAGAAATTGACTGCTTTAGGAAATTATTTGGAGTACTCTACTATTGTACCTGTCATACACTTTTAATTAAAAATGTATTGATGCATGACTAAATTGCACACAGTGAAAAACAGACCTATTTTAGTTGAATTGCAATAATGTACACATAACCCAATGAAGAAAGCCCATACAATTATAACAGGAAGACAGCCCAGGCACACTTACACTTTTTCAGGCCAGCCTCATACCAGGCGTATACACTGTGGAGCCAATCATCACAAATCAATGTGGATTCAATCAGCACAAATGAATTTACTAATCTACTCTAAATACCTGTAATGAAGTCATTCCACTAATCTATCGTAAATTAAATATGTGGAGAAACAAATACAGAATAATGATTAACATTATTTTATGAAGTATTTCTTGACAAAGTCTGCTACCTAAGGCAATCTACACCCAACAGTTTAACACATAGGATATAAGCAACCAGAATTACATTGGTTACATTCTTTTACAGCTAAAATTACGAAATCAATTAATGGTTTCCAAAAAAATACATATTTTTGAGGCCAACATCCTCTGCTAGAGGAACGCTGGGAAGGAGTAGATGTGATCTCAGTTAAAATACAGAGAAGAGCGGAAATTGAGAAAAAAATAGTTACTGCATGAGAAGAAAACAACAACTACACTGTGATGTCACAGATTATCACAAAGTATCCTATTTGAATTACCTATAAGATATGCAAGAGCATATCTAAGACATAAGCAACATCTATACCTGAGCTTTTATTTCCAGTTCTCCCCAGATCTCCATTCTGTCCTTCCCCATGGCAGGAACTCAGCTCTGCCATTCGACTTACATCACCTACCCCAGCTCTCAGAGAGAGGCAGAAATTGTGACAACATGCCGACAGTTTCTTGAATGCTGCTGGCTGAATTTCGTCAAATTACGTTCTTTACGTGTGAAAAAAGTTGTGCTTTTTTTTTTTTTTTTTTTTTTAAAGGTATAAATGAAAGTCTTTTCATCACTGTTTTCATTCGTTGGGTGTTAAGTGCATGAAGATTTTTTCCAGCAAAATGTTTCTTCAACTGAAAATGCCAAGACGTTGAAATCAGAATTTTACACAGGAATAAAGCTGGAAAGTTTTCATACTCAGAATCAAATTGTCACCAAAATCACAGGCCGACATATGGAGGACAAGGAGGATGTAGCTTCTGCTCACTGAGCTGCGTGCCTGAGGAAAAGGCAACAACGACGTGCTTGGCTCTCCCAATGTGTGCACCAGTGTTCTCTAAATTGTGATGATCCCCATCTCTCCCCAGTGTGGGAAGAGACCCATTCTTTCAGCCTGGACAGCACTCTGCTTTCTGTACACTCTAGGAACTAAACATACTATAGTTCCACTTCATTCTGAGGAACTGGGTGGTTTTTTGTTTGTTTTTTTTTTTGTTAATGCTCTACTTGGTTTCCTTGATAAAGCATAATTACTAATAGATTACTAATAGAAAATTTCAATTTTAGCCTATCCCCAGCTCTACTCTGAACTGCTCACAATCCAATCAAACCATTCTCAGAACAAACTCCATGGTTTGCTCTTCACTCTGACCAGAGCCGAAAGCACTGAGACTACCACCACCCCCTGTTACAACACTTCTCTGTCGCAGAGAAGAGCAATGAGACGAATTTTAACCTTAAATCTGAATTTCTTGACCTTTCAAGCCTGATTGTTAAAGCCTGATTTGAGCAGAATTTTCTGTTTATGAATATGGTCTTGAACTGCAAACCAGGAGCAACACAATTATATTTTTTTTTCCCTCTTTTTTTTTCCAGGTGTCAATTAGACCTTTCCACTGTCAACTATACCTTATTCTCTGCAAAGTTAGCAATCATTACATTGAAGAGATTTTCAGTATGTTACATTGACCTCTTCCTGCCACAGGTAATGTTTGACAGAACAACTGTCAAAGTACTGAAATAAAAAGAAATGGTAAAGAAGATTCGTGAAGCAATTCTTTTGGCTTTAAAACCGTGTTAGACTGTTTTAAATGCAAAAAAAACCTCAATGTGCTTTGGAAATATTAGTAAATAAGCATAAAAGTTCTTTAATTAAAAAAGAAAACAACACAAAATCCTGATTTTATTTCATTAGAAAGTATATAAACAAAAAAATCATTATATATTTATATATAAATAATATATAAATATAAATATAAATATATATATAAATAAATAAAATATAAATATATATATAAAATATATATAAATAAAAATATAAATAAAAATCTAAGTCACAATCATTAAAGCAATTACTTATAACTCATTCCACGGACTTTCATAAGAATTGAACACACAGTGCTAACTACAAACAAATCTCACAAATATATGTGGGTCATTCTATAACTATAATACAAATGCGACCTAAAAAGTGACAAACTGTTGTGCTGTTTTCCTAAATATATTATGTTGTAAAAATAATAATAATAACAAAAATTATAATCTCCAGAGTGCACAAAGCAGGATTTAAGGTTTAGAAACCTAAATATATCTGGCTTTGCATAGAAGAGAGTGACAAAACGCTTATACCACTACGTGTTACTTATCAAAATGAACAAACTGTCAGGCAGCAATGCATTATTGTGCAGCTGGGAGAGGATTTCCACTTCTGCTCCTAATTCACTTAGGTGCTGGTAGAACCTTACCGTTCATAGAGGCAAAACCAGAGGAGATTTTAAACTGTGGTCAGTCTGTATTTTTAATTATGAATTTTTTCTCAGATAGGAAAATTCAGAATCAATCTTTTTTTTTCTTTTCTTTTTTTTTTTTTTGGAAGATTAACATATACATTACATAGAGCATCTTGCTACTGAAAATGAATGTGTGATCTTGAAAAGTAGTACCGAAGCGTGCCTTGAAGATTATACTCTTTTTCCATTTCTGAAAGTAACTTACTTTAAAGTCTCTGAAACGGGGTAACATCCATCACACTATATTTCATTAGTCTTTAAGGCAGCCTTAAATAACTGGGCCTAAAAACAGATCTTGGGTGATATGGCAAGTATCTAAAAAGGATAACTCTGGAAATATCCTCTGCTGGGTTCAGCATGGATTTTACCCAAATAAATTCAATCACCTCTCATTATGATTGAGGAGAGAAGGGAAGGAAAAAAGAAGGAAAAAAACTCAGGAAAGCAAAGTGCAGCTCTGTTTAATCCATATAGACATGTCTACCCAAATCCCTTTGCTAATGTATTTCTAATTCAGATAGGCTAACTCATCCTGTAATAATGAGAGCTACTGTGAAAATGTAGTGCATTTTTAGTATTCTTCAAATGTATTAAGTACTTCTATGCCATTTTTTAGGGCTTTAGCAGGAAAAGCTATATACATACAGCTTTTTGAGGCATGCAAGCTGGTTTCCCTCTATAATCATGAGTCTACTTGAGAGAAATGAAGAACTGCTGGACAAGGCCACACAGTTCATTGTCTTTACTGCACAGGTAGGGATCTGTGAAGGGCACTGCCTCTCCTGCTCCTCGAGCATCCCACACACATTGAGTCAGACCATGCTATTTTCTAAACATCTATCTGAATGAGGAATGCTTTTTTCCTTCCTGTATCTCACATACTCCTTACAACTCTCCTCTATCAACTGGAATGAGCTGCCCCACGGCAAAGCCCTACAGCCCCAACCCACACATGGATAAACCAAGAGCTTCAGTTCCATGAATCAGGACTTGAAATAACCCAAACAGTAACATTCCATACAGCACAGACATGATATTGTCCAGTTTCTTAGCCTTGCCATGTAGTTATACAAAGTTAGATAGGGCTTTTTTAGGTGGGGTCTGGAATTAGATGATTGTTAAGGTCTCTTTCAACCCAAGTCATTCTATGATTGTATAATTCTATGGAGTAGAAGTTTCTTGCCAGAAAAGATACAGAGGAAGACAATGAAATGAAAAAATAAAAATTACATGGACTTTCCCACATGAGACTGAAGGAAAACGTTGCATCCAAATAATCCTATGCAATTTTTTATCATTGGGACACAGTGAAACTACCAAGATGTTTGCTACTCAGACAGGAAGCATAGCATCCCACCTACTTCACAGCAGGAGCTGTATGCTGCATGCTTCTCTGCATCTTAAGAGCTTGTCGTTATGTAGGTTTTAGAACAAGGTTTTCTAAGGTCCCATAAAATGAGGTACAGGAAGAAAAAAGGGTTCCACATTCAGATGGATGTTTAGAAAATAGCATTATCTGACTCAAGGATACATAACTCCTCTCTCTGCAGATACTTCAGCAAATCAAATCATGGGTTTACAACAAAATTATGGCTATTCATTACTACTATTATGTTAGGTGCAGTTGTAATGGCACAGATATTAGTGGCACTTCATGCAGTTTTGAGTACTAAAAGGTGCTGAGCATTCTTTTCCAGTCTCCAATTGCCAAAGATAGAGCTTTCTCAGCTTCCCATTACAAGGCAGAGTATGGAAAACTGTGTATACACCAATGTCTCTGAGTGATCAGAACATCATAAATCTTACTATTAAGTTAACGTCTTCCCACAACACTGCATTTGGAAACAGAAAGACAAATGGACATTTTAAAACACAGTTTTAAAGATTTAAGCATACACGGAACATCACCATGCAGTACTCCTAAAATTGAATGATGCAAATAAACATCAGCCGTTCGACCTTTTAACTGACAAACATTTTTCCCAACTGAAAAATGCACGCATTCCACTTTCCCAGCTGAGTCCTCCACAAAATGCTAGTTTTAAAGGTAGTATAGTTTTCAGTGGCTCAGTAACGATATACAACACCATGAAAACAGAGGTTTATGATGGCCTTTAGCTACAGCAATGCAAATGGTGCCTCCACGGTTTTATTTGGTTAAAAAAAAGTACTTGCTCAAGTGATGTAATAGACTTTCCCATCAAATGTCCTGTTTTGCAGAACTGCACATGTATTTTTTCTTTATATGCCAATGAGTTTGTTGGTGATAAAATGCTGCCAAAAGCAGTCTCTGATGCGTGGTAATAAATTCAAATGCCTTATATTATACAGATTTTTTTTTTTCTAAGAGAGAAGGCGAAACATACAAATTCATCATAATTCATGCTATCTATTCGACCTTGCAAGTATGAGCCAAAAAATCATAGCATCAAAAAAGCAACAGTTCCAGCTAGTTATCCTTTTTACTTCTGCTAATCATAAGGATGTTTAACACAGAGTTCTCACCACAAAATAAAGTAAGAATAGTACACAAGTGCTTATTAATCTATGAAACATGAATGGAAAAATAAAAATCCAATTGATTCAAATGCGCCCTCCAAAAGAAAGCATACCTGTGAAAAAATACATTTGCACAATGCAGGTTTGCTAAGGGATTGGGTAAAAGAGATGTAATGATCATTAGAGAAGCCTGAATTCAGAATGTATCAGAGCATTTGGAAGCGAAAAAAGGCATTCATATGCACTTGAGACTTGGAGGAAAGGGTCCATCTGAAGGTAATGGCATGTCCCTCAGCTCTGCCTTGCACTTTGGCCATGGCACAGTATGATCCACATGATGCTCTGGATCCCGTTTTTAAACAGTTAATCTACCACAGGTTGCTACCTCCTTGACTTCATGTATCTTAACCTTCTGTTCTTTAAGCAGAAACCAGAGAAAGTATGTCAGCACACAAAAACACTTTTCCCATGAATAACTCTTAACCTGTGGCTTCAGGTAATTTTCAGAGAAAGCATTTTTATGCAACAGCATGACACTATCATCCCTTTCTCATCTCACCTCTGTAAATAGCTAAGCATTAATGAGCTCCTCTGAAGCTATCTGCCTCACATACGTTTGTTTCTCAAGTGCCCCATATCTCACAGAGATAAGGATTTAAAACCACCTGTAATCTCATCCAACACTTCTTCGAGATGTCATCACAGCAGCAGTACATGTGGCCCGATCAATTTCTCAGTACATCAGAAATGTTTCATCATTAGATATTTCAGGAGAATTAATCAATAGCATAGCATAGTTATCGACTGGCTATATCCTAAATACAGAGGAGTGAAAATTCAATTAGGGATTCTGCTTCAAAATAACTACAATGACTTCTGTAAATACAGTCCAGCAGTTGATTTAGACTGATAAATTGGTATCCAGTACCTAAGTTACATTTGTCACAGGTTGTCTTAAGACCAAAAAAACAACACACAACTACGTACTATCACAGTGCAAGGGCTTTTTCTTATATCCCTTGGGAATCCTCTGGTTATTCACTGATGCAGTCAAAACCTAGAGCCCCATTTTTAGCAGTCTTTTATCTACTTGCATCGATTTTCACTGCAGTTGTTTGCAATCTGTCTCCCTTCCACTTTGGCTGTTTTCTATCTCATACGGTAACTGAACCTGTACAGAGGTCATTAAGCAGCAAATGTGTTAAGTAGCCTTTAGCATAATTTCAGCATTATCTTCTAATTGCTTTTCTCTCAGTAGGTAGATACAAAACACTTCCTTTAAAAGAGAACTAGAGAAATACGGAAACTTGTTCTGTCTCTTTAATGACTTTTATTGACAGTTTTGTACTGCTTTTAGTTTGGGCCTGAATCCCACAGACTTTCATATCTATGCAGGCATTTTAAATCAGTAATTTATGTCATAGGTTGAATCACATAATAATGGTATTTATAGTTTATCATATTCACATAGCTTTCTGGGCGCATACCTCGGAGGCAAAAGAAGCACAAATTTTTATTAACACATGTTTATACATAATTGACCATTTGGAAAGTAGGAAGAAGAAATGGCTGTGATTTACATAGTTTAAGAAATGTCTTAGAGCACCTCACCCAGTCTGGAGCTCCCACTGTGACAGATGAGCAAATGCCCATGGGAGATGACAGCATGGTATTTATGGTATTTCCTTCTGAGACAATTAAGTAACATATGCCAAGACCATAGGGATTATCTCTGAGCTACACAGTATGTAACTCAATCTGAAGAGAAATACAATATTTTATAAATTTGACAAACCATAAGAAAGAAAAACTTGATTCACTCATTCTAATAATGCAGCAACTTTTCTCTGACTTAATCAGACGTTTCTTGATTTTTTTTTTTGCAATAAAACAGTGACAAGCTAACATCCCACACACTGCTTCAGAGTTACGTTGTGAGCTGGAGAAATTCCCACACTCACACAAAGCACACACTGCTGCACCGTGATGAGACTAGCTGACAAACCATTTTGTCTAGAACAGCTCTGATTTACACATAGAGAAAAGAACAAAGCAAAGTCGAAAAACCCTACACTTTTCCTCACTTAATGTCTTTGATGCGATCCCTCAAAGAAGAGCTATTCTGATACTCCGAAAATCTTTGCTGATTTTCACCCTGTGTGCCTATTTATTATTTTGCAAAGCGGATGTAAAACATGCCACTAATGTTCTGTTACTGCTTTAGGCACAATTTATTTTAGCCATCTGCACAATATAATGATTCATTTATGAATGTATTTACATCCTCAGGTGTACAGGAATTCTACGTGTTATGCCAACACTGTGTATTTGCATGGCCAGTAGGAGACAAATTATAATATTCCACTTTCTATACTTATTAGTCACAGCACTACCTTCCAAAAACTAATTATTTAGGTCCTTGTGTTAATTTTCATATTTACTTTCAGAGCAGTAGATCTTCTTTCACTCCAGTAAAGAGAACTTATTTAGAGGAACGCTTAATGCATTTACCATTCTGCAGAAATTCTGTTCTCTATATAGCAGTAGAAAACACATTTGTTCTATGTATTCAGTATGTTGTTAGATATTAGGTGAATGACTACCTGTGAAATCAGATACACATCATATTACTACACACACTGCATGGACTACCTCAGGAAGTCTCATAAGTAAATCTAAAATAACCTTAAGTAAGAGAAGAGAGAATGGATCAAAAGTAAGTCTTGCAACACCTCTACAACCAGGTTGTATATAATCACTTCACAAATAACAAAAACATAGGAGAGCATTATTTGTTAGATACAAACTATTCCATTTTCTACATGTTTTTATAAATTTAAATTATAAATTCCGGATTTTTAGGAAACATGGTCATCACGTACACCATATTATGCTTTCTCGGCTGTTCTTCAGCCCCTAATGTAACAGCACCTTAGCTCATGGCTACAAAACCACATTATATTTCTCCATAAATTATGAGTAAGCTGTTTGTTAGGCATCATGTGTTTGCACAGCTGATAACCAATAAGCCATTCCAGATGAAGGATAACCCAACATCTGAATGGAGCACTTTATGCTTCCATATCAATTTTTGGCTCAAATTCACCAAACAGGTTCAAATTCTGAGCTCAAGTTTTTTATTCTTATACTTAATACTTATTCCAGCAAACTTCTCTTAACATGGAAATATGCATCACAGTTTTAACTTCAGAAGTTATTTGATGGATAGTGAAAAACAAAACCAAATCCCAGCAGGTATATTAATTCACCTGATTATTGTGAAACTTGAGTCAAGAATATAATGAAGGCATTAATTACAAACTAGCCAAGACATCAAGTCTACTTTTTTCTTTCAACAGACATGGGTAAAGCTTCAGTTCCTCTACTGCAGATATCTGTGTGATAAGGAAGTAATGCTCCAGAGAGAACATTACCGAAAATTATGGATGGGCCAGTTTGGCAACTAATAGATCCTTAATGGCTTTCTGAAGTAGCCTATAATCTCTGGTAATACCATCTCTAGAGGGTCTTCATGATGTATTATGTAATAATTGTAGTGCTCCTAAATATAGTTTGTATTACATTGACTACTGTGCCGCTAGGGTTCTTCTTCTTTTTTTAATTTTTTCTTTTTCTTTTCTTTTTTTTTTTTTTTTTGAGATTATAATTGATTTTGTTGAGTTTCTTCTAGGAAAAGAGAACTTTCACATTTGTCAGTTTTCCTTACTGCAGCATTAATTTTATATCAAAATACTTTGTATGTTGATTATTTTGTGAAAAGGATGATATCTACTTTGATATCTTCTTACAATCATGATATTAGAGGCTAGATCTGAACAATGTTTTCAGAAGATATGAAAGCTCTGTCCTCCCCTCCCCCACTCAATCCACTAAACTAAAGTGTATGCGAAAGCATTAATTATGCTTTCCTTTTGAAGAATCATTCCTCTTCATGTGGAGACAGAGCTTGACAACGTGGGTGGACAGGCATTAGCTCTCATAGACACTCATTTCAGTTATAAACTGATTTAAAAAAAGACAGACAATATATACTTAATATACAGAATATCTCTTTTTTTTTCTTTTTTTTTTTCTTTTTTTTGTCCCCCCCAAGAACTCCTCTTTTGGCACTTTCTGAACTGCCATGCAATTAAATGATGCCTGCTAGAGAATACTGAAATCACTAATACTGCATCTGAGAGCGTGAAGGCACCAAAGAGCAGTAAACACACATGAGGTCTCTTCATCACTTCAGCAACCCCAAAGAAGGAGGTCCAGATGCCAGAACATAGAATAGTACATCCTGGAATGACTTTTCTTACAGTACTGCTGAAGGCCTCTGGGATTAACCCCATCATACTAAGAGCCACGCCACATGAAATGCGGTTTCACGCACACAACAGCTTCTCACAATCTCTAACCCCGCACTTAACCCAAGCACGCGTTCATCCTGAGCAGTGAGAAAGTTAAAATAAAGCTTATTTTTCTTTGCCAAGGGTGAGAAACATGAAGCAAGTAGGAAAAGAGTTGCACATTGCTATTACAGTGGGGGGAGTTTAGGATGAGTGCAATTGCATCAATATGATTGTAATTAATGATTACATCATGCTTTAAAAGAGGAGTACAGAAAAGGTTGGTATTAACATGCAAGACACAGCAGAGTGATATCAATACTCATTTTACTGTTCAGATTTTTTTTAAAAAAGCTAATAGCTGTCAAAAATACCCATTATAGGCTAGTCTATAATTTGTAGAAGTCAAGTAATACATTTTTTCTGAAGGTATAATGGATGCTCCATGGAGCAATTATTTTAGAAAGACAACTTCATCTCAGCTGTCTCATGCCAGCAGAACTATTTAAGAGCCAGAAATGCATAATTCAACATGGAAGGGCTGTCAGATTTGAGAATACCTTTAAATTATAAAAACTTAGCACCACTAGTCAGTTATAATTATAATGGAAATGTAGTTTTCTGTCATTTTATCATAGCAAACATCTCTTAAGAAGCAATTTCATATGTTAAAATATTTTGGCAAAGTGACTTTTGATTCTAAAGGGATACAGATTATCTAGTTTTATACCTGAATATTTCTCTTACAAATTGAACATAACAGCTTACATCGTACAAGATGATAAGAGCAAGAGTGTTATTAAAATCCCATTGGAAATTGTTACTATGAAACAATGAGCAGCATAACTCACTAGGACAGGTCAAGTTATGCACAAAAATATTATTTTATTACAAAATATGACAAGACAGTTTTTCATCAGATAGTCAATTTTTTTTTTTTTTTTTCACAGCACACAGCCAAAATACAGAAGGTGGTTCTTCTCTTGACTTTACTTTCTTTTAGTAACTAGAAAATCAAATTTAGAATAGTTTACATACTCACTCTGTTTCAAACCAACAAAGCATACCAAAAGTGCTCTCAGTAAAATTATATTTTAATTTATTATTATTAAATGGGTTATATTTAAACCCATTTCATTTTCTTTTTTTTTCCCCTATGGTGCTGCAATGCCAATTCCTTCTACATTGGGTCTCAAAAAATTAGCTTGTAGCCTCACTTAAAAACAAGCCTGTTGACCCATAGTAAAGTTATATTGGACATCCAACAGATGCTTTTGGCGAGCCCAGTCCTGGAGCTGGATACAATGGACACACAAAGATCGCCAGGCACACTCCAGTACCAGAACTCAGATCCACTTTCCTTTCTCAGCTTGCTTCCCTATAGTGATTTTCGTTAATGGTCATAAATAGCTCACTCTTCTACTGGCTCTACTGTTAAATTAATCAAATTGTGCTTTAGAAACTGTTAATAAAGACCTTTATGTGGTTGTTTTTCAGACTAATTACTAACATCTTTTTGATGTTGTTGATGGCCATTATACTACTGAGATTTCTATAGGCTTTTCGGCTCAGCCCACACATGCAGCAAGCAGAGGAGCATTTTTCCCTCATGACTGATTAGTTGTGGTCAGTTGGTTTTATTTATATATTTGCTAACTAAATGCTCTGATAGTGTACAGTTCATGTACACTTTTTCTTTTAAATACTTTAATCATCTGAGGTTCTCCTAGTTAGTGTTAAGCATGTTTGGGATGAAAAGCTGTTGAATTTTGACATTAAATATAACAGTTTTCACACTGAGGTTTCAATTCACAAGGCTGTTGTAATTATTGTAGCCTTATAGCTTCATCAGAGTAACACAGCCAGGCAGGAACGACAGCTCTCCTTTTTTGTTATTTGCTCCTCTCCTCCTTCCTAAGCACAAGATGACATTATAACCAAGAGATGGAAAGCTGTCTTAGCATCCTCTCCCCAAAGATATCATCATATTAATAAATTGCTGAGAAACAGAAGATCTGATTCAGAAAATATCAATTTCTTGTTTCTACGGGTGCAACATGATGTAGTATTGCATAATATAATACAAATTAAGGAATTAAATTGGTTTCGTTTCATCTGATTTCCTGGCAGACTTTAATGTGTTAAGTATTTACTAAAGAGGCAATTGGAATGCATAGAGCATACAGAATTATAATTTATTAACACATCTTCAGTAGTGGCACACGTTATCTTCCACAGTCTCACCTGTAAATTTCTGGGTTAAATCGGGTTCTGTCCCAATAGCACATTAAGTCTCAAGATAGATGACAGTTTATTCAAGCAGAAAATTTTCAACATACTGTAAGATTTACCTTTATTCTGCATCTTTTTCATGTAATACACAGAAGTAATTGCTTAAACGAAGCTTTAAAATTAATGCTATAAATACAAATTCGGGTTTTGCAGGACATCACACTGTAGACTTTTAATGAGTCAACAAAATTGTAAGTTTGCTACTCCAGAGTACTCCCCATGCAAGCAATTTACTAATAATGAATAATAAATACATTTTAATAGCTCCTATGTTTGCTGTGCCACATATTTGATTTAAGTGTAACATGGGACTCCCCCATCCTCTGAAGATGTGGACATGAAAGGTTATCAAAGGGGCTGCCTCTGGTGAGCCATTGTTTCAGACAAGCTACACGGATTTCCTTATAATCAATGTTTTCATCTAATTTTTAAGTCCTCACACAAAGAGAAGTAATAATGCAAAGCTGCAGTAACTAATGCACTTTCCATCGCATAACTACAAGTAACAGAGCTGGGATTCCACACTTATGTACCACACAACTCAGGAAAGATTAATACTGCACAGTTTTTAGACAGGGAAAGAAAAACACCTCTTCACTTTGTAGTTATTAGAAGCAGAAGTTTCCCAAAGTGTGTAGAGCACAAAATGTTTTCCAAACAGTTTTGGAAACCCAGACAGAAACTAGAAACTTAGTTTCTATTTACCTCAATGAGATTTGAAGAGAAGTACAAAATCACTAAGGAGCTTGAGATGAGATCTCTGCATCACGGCACATAGGAATCAGGTAGTCCTCGCACAGCTTGCCAGCAGCCACGCTGCAGACTGAGACAGGAGGCTGTATCTCAGTATGCAAAATCAGGTATCTTAATGTGTTTTCATTGTAAGAAATACTCCAAATATTTTTCTCATTTTACTTGAGGGTGAACATAAAGATGGAGTGACTCAAGGACATATTACCTCTTGACTTCCTTTGACACAAAGCATATTTACAGTAGAGCCTGAAAGTTTTTAGTCCAGTTTCTCATCCCAACACTCTTGAATTCAATTAATGGAGACATTCTAGCACTTACGTCAAGTTATGCTGCATATAAATGGGGATAAAAGGATTACCAGGTTATAAATCAATTGAAAGATTCGGGGATATAAATCTCAGGGACACTGGGCTTCAGCATTAATGGAAATGCAGAATTCCATTGGCTAATCACAATTTAGATTGCCACCAGATACATCACCAGATTTCACAGGGTGTTTTAATAAAACTCCCTAGCAGTGCTGGGACAGGGGAAAGAAAGAAAAAAGCTTTCAAAGGTGGGCCATAACAAACTGCTTGCATACTAGCCATGAGCTTGCACAGAAATCAGCCCTGATGGTTTACTTAGAAAATAAAGTACATTACAGCGGTGTTGGGATTCACTGTTCTGTTTTTAAATGGTTAAGTAGGCCATTATTCTTTATTCACTCTCTTTGACAAAACAGTGCAAGATGGATGGAGAACTCGAGTATGCAAGAAATATTACAGAGTAGTTGGGAATGCCCTACTTTGTTCCTGCTGGAAAAGAAAGAAGATGGCTACAAAGCAATCTGTTTAAAAGGCAGAAATGCATCCTGAACTGGGTGCTGAGGAAAATGGAAAGAGGGAGTGACAGATGGGAAGATCTCTTCACTACAGCACAACTGGGGAGAGGGGAAGAATTTCGTGGGAACACGAATACTCCAATTTTCCTCAAGGGGATGATATCTTCTGGCTTTGTTTGACACAGCATGTTTCTGATGAATACTATATGAGCAAAAAGCCAAGGAGACACTATGGGAAAGGGAATGTTCAACTGGATATGTAAAAATGTGAAGGACAATTTATACCCAAAGGGTCCTCTGTGACTTTATAAACACAGTATGTAAGTTTTAGAGCAAATCAAACACAAATAAGTCAAAAACAATTCAGCTCATGAACTCATTAGTTAAGGGTTTTTGAGGAGTACAATATATTTTAGACTTATCTAGAGCCTAATATTATCATTAAAATGACCTAATGTTTGCTTAAGCATTGTCCTATCTTCTAGATACAAGAGGAAAAATGTATTTAAAGCTTTGCCTTTGTAAGAAAGATGTCATATTAGAAATCCCTTGACTGCTGTATTATGTGCAAAATATATCCAACAGAGAGATTCTAGTATGTTCCTATAAATACTTGCTGAACATCAGGAAATTCTATTGGAAGTAATGAGAAAGCACTGAGAAGGCATGACCCTGAGCAACTCGAGTGGGGAGGGTGGCATGGAAGATATTAAATCATGCTTTCTTTTGTCATTGCCAATTATATATCCAGGTTTCATGTCAACGTTTAATATATCAGCAATGTATTACAGTTCCAATCTGTAGTGCATAATCATAGTAACATCACTCTGATGTCATATTAGACACTGGCAAAAAGCCACGTTACAACTAAAAATTGGGGCTTACCAAGAAACGTCTAGTTTTTTTTTTTTCTTTTTTTTTTTAAACAAATGATTAATTTTAAGCCAAACCAAAGAAACAACACATTTGAAGGAGTGGAGGTCATTTCCAACTCTTACTTCATAGTGTACTTTGGCTCCAAGCCAGGGAGACAGAAGGGGAGACCCTGTAATAAAATATCTCTTACTAAATTATTAATTTATTATTTTTTTTAAATAGTCGGGCTGAAGATTTAGAAACGCTTTGGCACATTCTGACGAGGTTGGGGGGCTTCCTTAAACTACCACTGTTTTCCTTTTGCTAGGCAGCCAAATGTATACACCGCAGTGCAGTGGATTTTACGTGAAGTATTCAATCATTTTTCTAACATATCTCCAACAGCACACACAGATTCAAAATTCATTGTTCAGCATGTTTTTACGAAACGTGATATTTCTGTTCTTAATTGGAAGGTCGTGCACTATTAGATTTCTTCTACTGCAGTGAAACTGAACAACATGTAAGTGATCGAATCTGGATTTCTGAGACCTGTTCCTGAATTAGTTAATACCACACTCTGCAGGTTTAGCTAAGTCACTTAATTACGGTATGCTCTCTCACTTTCCTTGTCCGTAAAAGAGATGCATTCCCAAGTTCACAGTTGATGTCTGCCTTCATTCATTACTGTTCGTAAGACAATGTGATGTACTCAGATGGAAAGCATTATAGCGGAGCAAAGTATTATTATTTTGTAACAAGTTTTCTATAGTAATGACAAATCTAAGGTACCAGAAGTGTATTGAATTTTTTGTAGCCAGAGGGAAGAGAATAAGATTAACTTGTAGGGTTTTGTTTCAGGGGGAAAATGTCTTTTATAGTTTTCTTCCATTCACTTGAAATTGAAGTTAATTGGATGCATCCTCTAAGTAAATAAGTACCTTAAATTTATTAAGGTGAACTTATCACAACAAGCAAATTTTCAGTCAGAAGCACCTGCCCACTAAAACCCATAATAATAGCACAGACAACACATGTGGAACATGCAACTGGGCTGTAATTGCTGTGTCTCACAAGACTCAGGTGGGTTAAGTTTCTCCCAAATAAAAAGAAATCATTAGGAAATTTCAGCTACATACTTAGCAAAAGAAAGTTTTAAAAATCAATACACACAGTAGATCTCTGCCAAGAAACTGCACGTAAAGCTTACAATTCCTTTATTCATGCCTCAATAAATTCAGCTATTGAGCCCATGAATAGCACTAACCCTGACATACAAAACTTCTTTCTGAGTATGAGACTACCCAGGCTGAAAGCATTGTCATTATTTTCCAGTGTTGCTGTAGCTTGACCACTGCAGGTCTCTGATCTGCTTTTCAGGCCACTAACCAGTAAGCAACTCGTCTCTGACAAGACATCAACATTTCTACCAATTTGAATACACGAACAAAGACTCACCCTAAGAACTCACCTTTACTTTACTGTATTTTCCAGCATTAATGCTATTCCTCACATAACCGCTTCCATGTGCCAGCTTCAAAGGTCACTGAAGTCAACGCACAATGTCTACGGCTTTCTCTATCTATGCCAAGCTTTATTTGAACATTTATACAACCTAGAGCAGAACATTAAGAAGTGCTTGGTACAATATTACCAACAGCAGAAAACAAGGTGTAACAAGGTTACTGCCTGTTGGTGACTCAATCCCAAGTGCTTTCTCTGAAGGGAGGGAAAAAAGGAAAAGGCATTGTTCATGACAGTCTGATATTCTCATATCAAAGACGGTCTGAAGTGCAGCAGCTCTTTTGTCATAAATAAGATGAAAATTGTCTGCAACTCCAAAAGTTGTAAAGTATTTACTTAATATATTGTTCAAGACCAGATGAGATAAGACCCTGGGCAACCTGGTCTAGTACCAGATCTGGAGGTTGGTGGCCCTGTCTGTGACAGGGGGGTTGAAACTTGATGATCCTTGGGGACCTCTCCAACTCAAGCCATTCTATGATTTTCTGAAATAATTTCTAAGTGCCTAATTTAGTCTTTTTTGCTTTTTTAAGATGTCTTAACTATCCACGTGTTTTCAACAGATATGCACAAAAAAAAAAAAAGTGAACTGTTCAAAAACACACATCTTTCTTGTAGATAGCAATTACAGGTCTCATAGATACTAGGTGAAAGTTCAAGGAAACCTGTTCTGGTGACCCCAGCACATTCCATGGGATCGGTGATCAGAGGACTGTGAAGATGGTTGAAAGATGATTTCCATCAAAATGCTCTTCCACTCATCACTGTTTAGCTACCTGGGGTCACTGAGCCCCCTTACTAGCATTACACAACAGCTGGAGAAGGAGTTGATGGCTGCTAATTCAGGAAGAATATGCCATTAATACTTACTGAATTTGATAACGATGTGTTTTGTCATGTGGTCCAAACAATTACATGTAAATAGTAGGAGAGAAAAGGAAAAGAAATAAATAATAGACGTTCATAGAAATTGTAACATAAAGAAAGAAATACAAACCACATTAAACACTGCACTGAATTAAAGAATAAAAGATGGAATTCTTCAGATTCTACTTCTATAATTACAGAAGTCAAGGAGGCATTATTAATGCAGATATATTTTGTGAAAACGTGAACATGAAGGGAAATAACCTGTGATTTACTTAATAGATATTTGCAAATTCAGCTTCTCACAAAAGTGTTCATTGTCTATACCCTTCTATACTTCAGGAATATTGTTTTGAATGATTTCAAACATTTCTGAAGTAATCATTAAAATAAAAAGTTGAAGAACTGTAGTTGTTCTTCTATTTTGTCACAAAATAAACCAGATTAAACTTACAAGAAGATGAAAAAAACCCTCCGAAAGCTAAAATCATATTAGGAAAAAACAGAATCTCATCATTCAGACAATTAAAGCTATGCATATTTAAAACAATGAGCAAAGAGCTACTACCTTTCTAAAAACATTCCAACTGCACCAAACTCAATAAGGGACTGCTAGGATAAGAAGTGAATCTTGGGTCTGAACTCCATCACTAAGACTCAATCGAATTTATGAGGAGGAATGAGTCTCAGTTTTGCAGATGGAATGCTAAAAATATCAAGACTGGACACAATAAAAAAAAAAATCAAAGTACTAGAAAGAAAAGGAAGTGATCAAGCCAGTCCCAAAAAATAATAATAAAAAAAAAATCTGCAAAATAGACAAAAAACTTTGCACTGAAAAGCCATGTACATGTGATGTGCAAAGTACTTACATACAATGAACATTAAATCATTAATGCATAGTATTTAAGATTAGAATTGCAATTTAAAGCTGAAGTTGGTTCTTAAGTGCATACTTGTGAAATGAACGCTTCCTTCCTAACAATCATATTTTATATCACCTTGCAACATAATCTGACCCTTGACAGAAATAGCTTCAGTTATTTTGCTTGATATCTGCTCTCTGCCTGTTGTGTAGCACGACAAATGCAACGGAATTCAGTGCAACCAAACACAATCGCAAACATTAAAATGAATGTTTTTTATTAATCTTCCTTTTGTCTTGTCTTTTTAATGGGAATAAGATCTATCTGCATGGATATATAACATTAGAAATAAAGAGATGAACAAAAGCATATTTGTTATGTTTTATATATGACTGTGTATATACATATATGTATGCATATTTACATGTTCATATACCCATATAAATGTATATATACATGTAAACAAAAGGTGTTTCTGCAACTGTGTGCTCATGTCTTTCATGTGTCTTCACATACATATACACACACATACATACATATATATATATATATATGTATATACTCACCCATTTCTCTTAGCTCATTGCCTTACCAAGAACTGCAGTGTTTCTATCAGTGAAAGTTTCCAAGTGCCAGCACATTTATTTCTAGAGAAAAGAATCAGTTTGAGCTCCTGACCACTGTTCTCTAACAAATAATTCTTTTTTGGCTGTAATTAAGACGGTTCTGAAAGACTGCTGAGATGTCTTAGTGGTCTGGAGAGCACTCCCCCCCTCCTCTGAAACAAAATCCTTTATCACGTTTTTGAATTAATTATAAAAGTTAAAAATTAAATCTTTCTTGTGTCCCCCATAATAATCCTCCCAGATCAGTTTTTGTCCATATTAATGGAGAACACATCCCTAGTAAGATTTAATTTCAAACTTTTATAATTATGGTTAAAATTAAATCTTACTGTGGCTGTATTACACATTAACATGAATGAAAGCTGGTCTAGGAGGATTATCAATGGTGCTCCAGCACGATTTATTTTTAACTTTTGCAATTAATTAAAATCTTTGGATAAAGATCTTGTTTTGGGATGGGGGAGTCCTTATTAAGATGAAGCCCACAAAGCACGTCCATCCTCGTGCAGGGTATCGGAACCATGAAGGAAAAGGCTGAGAGCTTGAGATCATCCCATAAATCACTCATCCCTGGTGGAGGGATCCATAGTTCCCAGCTCCCTCTGCTCTTCAGCAAGTGGCAGTGACACCTCAGCAATACTCCACTTAAGTGTGGGTATAACCTTGCAGGACCTTGAAATACATTGCACAATGATTTTATATTAACAAATCCCAGATTTCAGTACTCTTTAGGAGCTTTGGGATGATTAAAGCCAACCCCACGGGTTCTGCCATGGACCTATTGGGAGCTCAGGGATTTCCTTCAACTGCGACCAGTAGGATTTAAAACTGCAATAACTTCAGCTTCTTCAGAGAAGTTTCTTCAGCCAATGGCTTTATTCTTCCATGATAAAGCACATCCTACTCTTCTGAGAAGGTATATTAAGCCATAACACATTCAAGTTCCCTCTGACAAGCCAGTACGCCAAGTGCTCCACAGAATCTGGCTTTTATAAAGTAAGTTTTGTTTACAATCAGTTCTGCTTTAGCACTGTTACATGCATTCTTTTACAAAACAGATAAGACTCCTTTGAAGTATCTTTTTCAAATACCGGTTTTAAAGACAAATAAATGGAAAATGTAGGAAAGCAAGAAAAGACCATGCACAACAAGCAATACTTCTATAGCCTGGCCCCAAATTAAATCTATGGGAGTCCACTTGGTTGGCTGGAAGCACTGGGCTGGAACAAAGATGCTGGTCTCCCATATGGTTTCTTCGGCAATCAGGAAATGGGAACTTATCCACTCTTTGTAAATATAAAAATATTTATATAGCATCAAAATTATCTGATTCCTCTATCACATTTTTCTTCTAAGACAAATTACAGTGCTCAAAACTTTGGCTAACCTCATTCTTCCTCTGCAATTTGCAGAAGGAAGAAATCTTAGTTATCGATGATATTTGGGGACTGTGATTTTGTGTTTCCCAAGCAGTATAATCTGAAAAAAATATGAATTGTGTGATAAACCTGTAAGATGTGGTCTCATTTGGATGTAAGCAGAGGAAACCATACCCAGGTTGGAAAACCCAACGACATTATAATCAAAACACATTAATGACTTTTGCACATTGGCAGCCTGAAGCTTCTTCAAAAACACCTGAATTCCAAATGAAATAATTTTATTTCCTTTTCATTATAACTTAATTATCTATAGGCATGCACTCAATCAACTGAAGTTCCTTTAAAAGAAAAGGTAGAAACATCTCAACATCTCATTTTCAATTATTGTTAAGGACAGCATTGCTGAATGGTGGAATGAAGGAAAAGTAATTCACACTGCCAATAAATCCACAGATAGAAGAAAATCAGGGGTGAGAGACAAAGAAAGTTTTTATATTTGTTTTCTCCAAGTGAAGAAACTGAGGCACAGTACACAGAATCCATATTTGATATTTCCAAGTGAAAACAAAATGCACACACTTTCCTTTGTGTAAATCAAAGAAGCAGATCTACAAAGAAAGAATAAAGAAGATCAAGGAAGCTTAGACTATTGAATCATTGGTATTTCATGAGTGGTTTTTGTGCTGCCTCCTCCTGATCTGCTGACACCTGCATTTTCAGGAGATGAGAATTGAGGTCTTTTACCACTTTCCCTCCTCTCTCAGCCCACCAATACACATCACCCCATGCAGTGCCAACAGGCTCCATTACCACCATAGTACAGTGGAAGTAGTTACCTACATCTGAGCAAAGTACAATTTCAAACATGAAAATAAAACAGCAAGTAATAAACTTGTAGCATTTCCTTCCATCCCTTGCATGCTGACTTGTGCACTACTGAATAACTGAGAGCCACCATTATTTACTCTGGGGAGTTCTATAAGCCATGTCATTGTGAATGCTGATGAATTTTCTGGGAATGATTTGAAATGTTTCCCATTAAACTCTAGACTTAACATCTCAAGAAGAAAAAATAATGTTTCTACCACACATTTTATTAAGCCCTTTAGGTCCTTTTACAAGAGAGGAAATACCAATTAACGTATAATTTAGCAGAACAAAATATTATCCCATTTCAACCAGTACCCACTTCCTTGAAGTTTATTCAAGCATTAATAACCATTTAATGCAATTTAACTACACTGAGGTATCCGTTACATTAATATCATATATCCATCAGGAAATTAGAGTTTTGTCTCTATGAATTTTGTATTACAAGAAAGTCTTTATAATTTTATTCTGCACTTTATGGTGGCTAATTTAAGTTTTAAAATGGTTCAGATAGCTTCGCAGTCTCTCTCTTGTACAGAGTAATATGATGAACAAATTGTTACTGATGTTAAAAGATCATGAACACATCATTTATTAAACGAGGCTGGAGAGATAAGTTTGAAGGAACAGTGCATTTCCCACAGAGTCTCTGTTTTTAGGAACGCGTATCCAGCCATGGGAACAGCCTCCATGGATCAGGATGCTCAGGGGCTACACTGGGCTGCGGAGGAATTGAAACACATTCAGAAAAAAGGCACAGCACCACTAAGAATTGAATCCTCCAGCTTAAAGAACCTTTCTGCCCACTTTCCGATAATCTTTGGGCCGCAAGTGGAATTAGAAAAAGGATTTCCGCAAGCCACCTTGTTTGGAGACTGTGACTCAGTAATGCCAAATGTGGGATGAGCACTCGTAGGAACAGTTCCTCTGATGCTTGCTGAGAGGTTATTTCATCATCTATTTGTTAGTCTTTTTTTGACTTACAAGATGCTTTCAAGCAAAGCTTTGACACTTTGTCAGAAGAGCAGAATACACAGCAACCGAAAACATCCAGACTAATTTAGAGATGATGGAGTTTGTCCAGCGATTGAAAAATGTTTGCTGTTTAAAACTGGACTGGTATTTAGTGTTCAATTCAGTATGGATTTTCCCTGAAACTTTGCACAAATCACTTCATCTTTCTTATCCCACTTAAAGAGGAATGAGTACAGTGATTTTGCTTCTTGCATATTTGAGAATGCTAAATAATTTGCTAAATAATATTCATAATAAAAATTTGCTACACTATACGTAAATATATATATAAATTAAATATGATATGAATATACATTATGAAAAATGTATACAGTATACACGCGCATAGTAAAGCAGGCAATAAATCTTCATTCTGGATGATACTGTTATTTACTGATTACAGAACTCCTCTTGCTTTTACAAACTGCTCATACTCTGCAAGTAGCATAACTCCTTTTGAACAGGGAATTCCTGCTCACCCTACAAGTGCTTTTGCATGGAAACACTGACAAGAGATGTACTAGGTGCAGCACCGGGTATTTCCAATGCTGTCTACAGCTCTCTTCATAGTTATGAACTAGGCAGTCCAAGGGAAGAATCTTTTCTATAGTGCCTCTAAATAAACAAATCATGCTGGAAAATATCGCTTTTTTTATGTCTCACCATGCAAGACAAGTACATAGAAACTTCCAAAACTCCCCAGTCACCAAATATGTTAACAACATAACACTGCTACTCCCATAATTTTCCTGCAGTATTTACAAATAATGCATGCTGGAGAAATACTTCACTGCTTCTCCTCATTCCTTTCTCCCAGCCCAATACATTTTTCTGTGTCAGAAGAGTTCAGATTCTGAGATGTATTTTCCTGGGGTGCATTTCTCAGTCACCTGCACACATCAATGAGATGGCAGAGTGATAAGAGAGTCTATACTAAATTTCTTTCACTGACAGGATCACTACAGAATAAAAAACCTGTCACGTAGTTGATACTAATCTCCTCCTTTTTGTGCCTTTTGGCATCTATGGATAATTAAAGAAGCCTGAAACTGCTACTTTTGCAAGTTCTTTCAGTTCTTTAGTTATTTAATTTGTCCAGCAGGCTTAGGTCTTGTTACACTTTGCTATTGGAGGGAAGAAAAAATAGGCCCAATATATTTTATAATCCTAAAAGTGATTTTTTAATTTTTTTATTTTTTTGCTAAAGGGAGTGGTCAAAACTCTTTGGTGGAAGATTCAGCAGCTCCACTGCACAGCTGGGTTTAGGACGTGGAGTAATTGCACCATTTAGGTGCTATAAACCCAATGTTAGTTTGTTGGTGCACTGTGGTACTAATGACAAAGATGGATAGAATACCTTCAGCATCTGTTTGGAAGCTCTACAGGGTGATGTGATACAGAAAAGCAGTGCAGGGCACTCACAGCAAGCATGAGGCTGGCATTCCCTTCATCTACATTACGAGATGGCATTACAATGGAAAAATATGCCCCTAAAACAGGCACAGAGAGGGGATTTCAGAACACAAAGAGAAGAAAATGGATAACTGGTATCTCATGTGTTGCACAGATTTACAATAGTGTAAAAAAGTCACTGTTATTTTAACACAGCAGAAGCTCCTAGCTAGGATCTAGTTACCTATCTTATCACTACGATTAGCTTGGACAACTCTACCTAACTGAAGGAGAAAGCATACAGATCACCCAACCTCTGTTTTAACCACCAAAGAGACATCAGAAATGTTATTAATGTGAGAGGAAACAGGAACAATCTTGTAATTGCAAGGGTACCCTACTCTACCTAAAGTCCCCATTTTTCTTTATAGAACTTCAGCAGACTGTAACCTATTTCTCAGACCTGCAGTCTATATGCATCTGGGGTCTGTGCTCCTCACACAAGAACCTTTTTCACATGTATTTAACATAGCTGAAGGAGAAAAAAATCCAGAATTCCTCATAGAAGCATTCACAGTATTTACATACATCAGTAATCCCACACCACACCGCTACCCTAAATTAGTGAAACGATATGAAAATATTTCTAACATAATCATCAATTAATGTTTCAAACTGCAGATCGTGTTTGTTGGATATGCAGTCATTTATTGCAATGCTATAGCTAGAAGATCTTTGGGAGAAACTTGGTACTTCGTGAAATATAAGAGTATATAGTCAAAGTTGTGTACTTCTCCTATAGGGATAAAAAGAAAAAGTCTGGCTTGGGACAATCCATACTCAAAATATCACAGTGCAGAATGATGTCATTGGGATACGCAATATATCGCACTGAAGTGCAATACTATTAGCTCACATAAGACTATTTTAAAATAATATCAAACTGTGCTTTTATTTTTTTAAATATTCTACTGAGAAAAGTACCGGTGAGAAAGAGACAGTTTTTATGAAAGAAAGATGTAGTTTTAGCATAACTTAACATCACAAACTTTGCAGATTCCAATTCCAATAAAATCCACCCGTGAACTTCTAGTCAGAGCTCCACATGCAAGAAAAAGCAGTCCGTTTACACAGCTTATACTGTTAAAAAATGGTATGTCAACAGAATAAAAGACAAAAGAAAGACAAATCAGTGAAGGGAGTTGAAAGATAGAATTCTTGAAGCAATATAAGAAAAAGAACATTATTGTTCCTGCAACTATTTGAAATTATTTCTTTATAAGGTGTTGTTTTTCCTCTTCAGATCTACTGAGCAACAAGGGACACGAGGACAAGCTCATGATGTTTCAGTCTAAAGCAATCTTCACTGCTAACACAAATTATAAATACTATGTGCCTTTTGTCAACTGCATTCTTCAGTAATCTAATTGTATCGCGCTAATGGGACCTGGGTTGGGAAAGGCACTGAGGTTCCCATGCCCCAGGTCAACAGAGACTGAAAGCATCATGCAGCAGATGTGCTTCATCTCAAGAGCAGGGCAGCTGCACTGTGTGGTCAACTCAAGGAGCACTGGCTATGCAGGCAGCCGTGCACTTGACATCTTGCTAGAGGTACATATGTAGATATATTTAACCCCATGTTTGCTTTATCTGAGCAATTTCCTTGCACATCTTCTCATTCTCTATTTACTTACAGAAAGGTGTAAGGGCAGCTCTGCATGAGTTGGCTGAGTACTGTTTGTCCTGCAGCAGTCATTTTAGGAATGTGATACAGTTTAATAATTATTTAATGTTTGGAAAATATAGTTCAAATTTATCTATAGAAATCCCTGTATAACGTTCAGTGACACAATCAGAGGTTACAGCATTTGATTGAGAGGATAGAGTAGAAGTGAAAATTCCAATTTATTGTAACAGACAAAAAGCCAGAGAGAATACAATACAGCTTTCCTTCAATACTAGCTTTTTTTGTTTGTTTGTTTATCCTGTTCATCAGCTATATTTATGAAAATCACAGAATATAGAAAATTTACCTTACTGAAACAGAAATGCATATTTTTTCCTAAAGTGTTTCATAAATTATCTGTTCTATTGATGCTCTATTCTGCAAGTCAAGTAAACAAAATACTGCAATATGGAAACATATGGCTTAGTCACAAATTTCATCATTTAATAACTCTACATCCGACTGTTTTCAAAGATCTCATCTGACCCACAAGTAAACGCCAAACTAAATAAATTCTGGAAAGAAATGACAGAAAACATCAACAAAAACAATCATCTCAACTGAGAGCTCTCGTTATTGTTGAGGTTTTGCTTGCTTGCTTTTTAAATATGCCTCATCTGAAGATTGAGAATGTACCAGGGGAGCAGATGATTACAAAATTCCAACGTTTCAAGATAAGAATGACCTTAGAATTATCTATTCTGAGCTGTGTATAAGCCAGGCCCACAGAAACTTACACGGTAATTTACTACAAAACTCCAAACATTAGTAAGCTGTAGTAGTGAGCACTGACAAGGAGTAGGAAGTTGTCCAAATTGGAGCTGAGCATTCCCCATATCAGCCTGATCCAAGCAACTCCAGCCCAGTGGCCAGTCATGAATCATGAAAGTTTTCCTAAGGAATCAGATGAAGCTATGAATCCCAAAGTGTTTCACTCGTTTAACTGACTTACACTTCCATATAAGTGAGGTTCAATAAATCCTAATTGGAGCTTAAGAAAATTTAATCAGAGTTTAAGTACTTGGTTCAAGGAGAAAATATTTGTTGGTGGAGCCTGGCTGTCTGCATTTCTTCCTCTCACCTTCACTACTGACAAAGTTTTTTGTACTGATGAAACAGCAAAGCATGGATAAGAAACAAAAGATTCAATGGATGAGAAATCAAAGATTCAATAGGCTATTTCTTCTCACTGCAGAGCACTGTGGGAGAACAGAATGATGCTCACATCCGCAGTTCGGCTGCAGCTGTATCGGGAGTTACAAGTTATGAGTTCCCAAACTTTTCTACAATTGCTTTTATAATCTCTTTCTTTTAATATTCACTTTTTAGGCTATAACTTTAAAATTCTCTCTAAACCTATTGAGAAGCAGGAAAATAAAAAGCAAGCAATCCAGGGATTTTACACTAAAAGCTATAACTATGCAAGTTTTTTTGGAACTGTTCTACTGCTAAAAAAGCAGAAGGGAGAGAAAGCTGAAATTCAAGTGTTGAAGGGAAATAGACCTTTTGTTGAATATATTTAAGAAAAAGCATTGATATGGAACTTCTTAGTGTGCTTTCTAAATTCTTCACATTGCATGGCATGATTCACCACTTCTGTTTTCTTCCCATGGCTTTGAGAAGTTTCCTTTGGAGACATTGCCCGTAGTTTCCTCAGGCGTGTGAATGGGATTTCTCTTTGCTAGATAGCCCTGCTACGCATTCTCCTCTTAGCAATAACCCTCTATCCTCAGGTGCTGAGTAGTTAATGTAGCTGAGATCTGGGGTACTTGATCCTATTTTTAACACAGGGGAAGAATTAATCCCTTAGTCACTAGCACTTCATGTGTGTTTGTTCAGGAGTATGGGGTGCATTTATCTCTTCTTTCCAAAGGAGAATTGTGCTGCTTAGAAATCCAAGAAGTTTGTTTCCTGGGTGTTTTATTTAAAGCCTTTGCCATATTCTTCCTGCAAGTCCTACAAGTTCACTTAAAACATTTTTTGGCTCCTTTACAACATTTTTAGCAGTGATGCATGGCCATAACCATCTGGTGTCCAGTAGCCAAATGTATTTGATGATGTTATCTGGAGACATGATTTCTTTTTTGGCCACCTCACTGAATCTTTGCTCTTTCTGTCACCTCCACAGGACTGTCTCACACTTTTCTTCATCTCAGCATCAGACTATATGCATCACCTTTATGATAATTGCTACTGACAGACAAAATATTATATTCAAAAATGCTAAAATGGTTCTCATACACCCAAATCCATTTCAAAGCTTGGTATCCACAGCCATGAATACATTGCTAACACTCAGCTCTGCAGGAACTGCTTTGAAGCTATAACCCAGTGTGGGTCCTGAGCAAATTGAATATCAAGGAAGAGCAGAAAAAAGTTTCATAGAAGAAAACAAACCAGGCAGATGATACGCATATGTTTTAGTTTATCAAGCAGATGCAATTTAAATACTCTCTCCCTATTTGGGGCTACTCGTTCCCATCAGCATCTCAAAACCACAAATGGGAATACAATTTTGTTGGTTTTTTTTTTTTCCTTTCTTTCAGAACATGCACGCAGGGAGAAGTGATCAACTGCTGCTACACACTTCATCTGGTATTTTCCTCAACGAGGAGCTTGTGTGCCTATAATCAGCTGTACACGGACAGTAAGACTGATGCTTCCAGGAAGAGCCTGATTCACTCAGCATGCCCCAACCATGCAGGCATTGCCTGAGCAGCAGGTTGGGCACTTCCCGGAAACACAAGCCTTTCTGCACTTGTTCTCCGCGGATGGTATTTCTAGGATGCTCGGATGTCCACCAGCCCATTTTGATCTACAGCTTTTCCCCAGCCTTCAGACACCCAGAAGTTCTGAACAAATGTATTTAAGTCATCGAATTTCATGCAGACAACATTTCTAAATTGGAAAAACAAGAAAAAAACATAAAAAAAAGTAGAAATCTGAGGAACATATGCTAGCCCGGCATTCTGAACAAGGAAAGAGCAGTAACTTGTAACTGTTTTTGCAAGACAGTGATTGTCATCCTGTTAAAACCATGGAAATCTCTCATAAACAAAGTGCTCATCAGTGAAAAACTCAAGTTGAAGGAAGTGAAATGAGACAGAAAACAGAAAAGGGAATGAGAAATAATGAATTATCAACCTCAGTGTTATGTTCTTGAGTTGGAGAGAAGGTACAGAGAAAGTTCCTTACATTTTTTTAAGCTCATTATTTTTCATTTATAACTTTCTAAAAAAGGTAGGAGCATGGTGAAGAACTCTATTGGGGATGCAAAAGGTAACAGCCATCATCTATACAGAGAAGGGTAGTAATATTTCCTAAGGAGTATCATATAATGTTGGGGACCAGATTAATACAGATACAATTAAACATAGCACAAGTTCAGCCTGGGATATTAATGCTAGGCAAAGCAGTAGCATATGAGGAACGTGACAGCTCAGGATTGCAGACAGGTAAATGAAAATGTGTTAAAAGAGGAAGGTAATGTTGGCACAGATAGAGATGGGCATCACACTGCTGGCAGTGGGTTTGGGCTGGAAACCAGGAGCACTTAAGCAAGAGAGGAACATCATTCTTGCACAGCCGCTCACTACTCTACAAAAATGCTAGGGAAGTGGAAGGAAACAAGGAGTTTCAGGATGCAGGCTGATAAATTTATGGACATGGTTTTACAATGTGATTATTAACAGCTGTCAATGATGGAGTCTAAGCTCAGATTTGAATAGATACCATCAATCCCTGATTACCTCAAAAATCTGTTTTAAAAGGTCAGGAGAAAAAGAATAAAGCTTGTAGTGCTTTCCTGGGAAGACAGAATGGGGCTGTAGAGAAGGTTAGGAAACCTCATCAAGGATAAATAGCAAGTCTTCTGTGCATAAAGAGGTTGGGCAAGAATCTTGAAACCGGTTCTAACGCTGCTGACTGTACATCTTTGCATGATAAGGACCAGATGGAAAGCTCAGACGTGCCTAGATGAATTCACTTTCAAATTGCAATTTAGCATTAATTATGCTCAGAAAGCTGCCTCAACATTGACGTTTGTATTACAAAATACTACAACATGAATATGTCTACGTAAAAGTTTATAATCAAATCCATGCAAACAATTTAAATATTGCAATGATGTAAACAGATTAAAGATATGATTTTAGATTAGTATGTGGGTTTGCTGTAAAACATTTCGCCATTATGCCATGTGTGATTTTTCTGCTTAACTGCAATCTACAAAAATGCTGTAATAACACAGCTTTCTGATTAACCAAACAACTAATAACTGAGAAGACGTAGTGACTAGCTATCATCCTTATGTAAATAAGGAAAGCTTATTTTTGCTCACTAATAGCCGCACATAACAATGAAATGCTTTTAATAAGTTTTAAGAGGATAAGACCAAGAAATCAATTTGGTGAATGCCCTTTTCAATGACCGCACACCATGTCTACGGCTGTACCATGACATGTTTGCATTGTTATTTGGCTGTAAACAAAATGAAAAGATCTGTCATTGAAATTTAAACAGAGAGACTGGTTACATAAACTGAAACATTCTCAGCCCCAGTACAGTACTATCAACAGTCTGAAGAGACTGTACAGCTAAACAAAGTTTGGGGATGTTTTCGGATAGGGGAGAAAGATTAATAACCAGAAAATAACTCTTGGCTCCCGTTATAAACTCTTAGGAATATAATTTAAAATTTGTGTAAATCCAAAGATTGATGTTCAAGCTTATGAAATAACCATTTTTCCACAGTGCTGAAATACACACCCACATGGAAACAAATCTTTTTCCTAGCCAATTTTAACAAAATATAGTGCTTTTACCAAAAAAAGCAAATTAAATAAATCTGACCTATCTGTTCTCCCAGATAATTGTAACTACGGTCAGCGAACAACAAATCTTCTATAAATGGTCATCTTTCCAAATTACGCTGGCTTCAGAACATGCTTGATTAATTGCACAAACACTGCATGCCTACAAATGCTGCTGGTCTGCGGGGACCAGCAGAGGATGCCCAAAACATTCCCAATAGTCACAGGAGAAGATTTCTCACTCTGTGTTTGTTTCAGGTAAACAATGTTGTGCTTCATCACAAGACCTAGCAATTCCTACTAGTCCCAGACAGAGTGCTTGTCTTGCCCTAAATGGAAAGATTAGATCTAAGAGGGGAAATTTAGGTTAGGTGTGAGGTATTGTATGAAGTACCCATCTTTACTGGCTGGTGAGGCCCCGGCATGGGCAGACAGTTGTGAATACCCCATCTCTGGAGGTGCCCAAGGCCATAGATGGGGTATGGGCAGCCTGAGCTGGTGGGGGACAGCCAGCCCACAGCAGGAGGTTTGGAGCTTGATGATCTTTAAAGTCTCCTCCAATCTAAGCCATTCTATGATTAGGGGAATTAGACAGCAACGTCTTAGAGCATTCTCTCTCCTGTTAGGAGAAACATGGTTTCTGATGGTCTGTCCTGCTGCCAGAATGACAGAGGAAGGTGAGCAAAGCAGAGCTCCTTCCAGATTTTGACTCCAGTCCCTGTGATCACAATGTTGGAGCAGGGTGGTCAGGAGCCAATCTGGCGTTCATCGAACCCAAGGATGGTCTCCACAACAGGCAGGCTCAAAAAATCTACACGATAAAATCTCAGAAAATCTACATGATAAAATCAACTTTGTGGTCACCACGTGCAGAATACGTACAACAAAAACCATGCTACTCACAGATATAACTGAAGAATATCGCAGTAAATAACTGAGCTCTGGAAATAAGGGCAGTGAATAGGGGGCTAAGCAAACTCTTCTGTAGTATCTAGCTTCTTGAGTGGAATGCAACAGAAATTCATCAATTCAGGTTAATTTTTAGAAGTGATGTGTTATTTGAAAATGATCTTTAAAACATTATGCTCACAAGTCCATCAAATGTACATCAGTTATTGTGATATGTAGCAACTCCAAAAACAGCATTTTTGCCTGAGATCAGCAGAATGGCTAATATTTTCCCTGGATACAGTGAAGTAAAAGCAATACCCAAAGAAGCTGTGGAAACCCATCCTACCATACTCTTCCTTCACTTTCAGGAGGAAGAGCTATCCTGTTATAAATGCCAAGAGAATAGCATCTGGGAGATCGAGCTGATAAGAAGCTGCGCACAGATAAACAGGCTAAACAACTTCCAGTAAAACAACCAAGACCGATGCTCCACAAATTCTGTGATCTGGATCAGACACATGACAAGAGTCACAGACCAATATTCCCCTCCCTTTTGCTAAAGCAAAGCCTTAGCACTTCTTGTGCTCAGTAAACCTGAGAAACATAGAACCAAGTCCTGGTTTGTTCCAGTTCTGCACACCTAAATCTATGATGAATGGCCCTCTTCATGGCACAGCTCTGGTTTCCTGTTCTTTCCCTAATACTACACCAGAGTTCAGTTTGATTAATACCAAAAAAACATTTGAGAATAAATACATCTATCCATTCAGTCAACCACATCGGAGGAAACATGTGTTAATAACACAAGATATGTGGCTTAGAAATAACAGTTAAGTTTAAGATAGCAAGAGTCCCAACAAACCCCCAAACCTATTTTCCTCCTACCAAAAGGAGTGAAAACTTTCTTCACTATAAGACATAGAATGAGCATGATAGCAAAATCCTTATGTTTTAGAATAATAAAAAAAAGCAACTTACATTGTAATTAAAACAACTTTTTTTTTTTAAGGTATTAGAATCCCCATATTAATTACCCATGGTATGTGGAAAAAGGGAAACTATCTCACCAGCTAAGCCAGTCCGTCATAACACAAAGTTAACAGAAAGTTGCTGCTTTGCAGAATTCGACGTTAAAACGTTACACATGGACACAGCCCAGATTGACAGCACAGCCCTGGAGCAGTGCCAAAAAGAGCAGCTATGATTTATTAAGGCCTGCAGCACTTAATCCAAGAAATAGAAAGGACTTACGTGACAGATGAGCATAAATGCACTATTGGGTCAGACATCCATTCCTTAATAAATAAATAAATAAACTGGGACGAAACAAAGATACCGTATAACCTCAATAAATACATTAGCGTATCAGAGCTTTCCTGCAATACTTTGACATCTCTGAGTTTTAAACAGCGATGGGATGATTTTATTTTATTTTATTTTAAACCAGACTAATTAAAAAAATACATATTTACCAAATCCCATCACATCATACTGCCCCTCCCTGATAACATCATCATGGATTAGAAAACATTTACAAAGAATTAGGACAGAGGCTGAAACCCTGACCCTCCTGAAGTCAATGAATAAGTTCATGTTCTCATTGTGCTAAACCCTCTTTTCTTTCATATTATAGAACGGTGAAGGAAGAGGGACCACGTACACCATCCTAACAGACACCAGAATATTAGGGCCAACTAATCTTTAAACTTAAGCGTAGTCTGACTCAACACAAACACTTGGCTTTGTGTAAGCACCTCAATCATGCTCTACCAATCTTCTTCTGAGAACAATAATGATTGAGCCACAGTGCACTTATTTCTCCAACTTTGGGAAGATGTTAATAGGAACACCTTTCATTCTCTTTATGACTCTTCTTGGCAAATTCATAAACTACTTTGGTGTTTAGACACCTAAAACCAAATCATTTTTTTTTTCCTTCCCCTAATGCATTGATAAATCATTTTCAGCACATAAATTTCCTCTTATCGTAAAAACCTGACCAGAAAGCAAGAAAAGGTACACTTAGGCAGCTACAAACGGACCGGTGAGCTTTGATAAAGCTGAACAAGCTGCAAAAGGGAATATTGTTCCTTTAATGGAATGACTGAAATGGTGCTTAAAACAGATTGGGCTGACAATTTTTGCAACCTTGGTGTCTCCTCCAAGATTTACAATGGCACAGCTCCCCTTTTTAGCAAATTAAACCTTGTGTCAAGGCTTAAAATTAAATCCAAACTTCTTTTCTTCTCTGTACAGAAGGAACAAATTGGCACCACATGCCGGTAGTCAAGGAGTGCTGATGGGAAACAGAGTGAAGTGAGCGCCCTCCAACCTGGAAGGCGTCACTAGTCAAAATCAACTGGGATAAACAGTCAATTCCACTTAAAGTTTGACATCCAAAGGCTTGTAAGATAGAAACATTCAAATATAAGAATTCTTCTGTACCACACAAACCTGTCCTGGTGCCAGCACTTAAACTTTCTGTGCTGTGCAAGCACTTTGTGGAAATCTGTCTTTAGTACAGTTTGATGTTATAAGATCCTGTTTTGCCAAAGTCTGTTTAGTTTGTTCCAGAGGAAAAAAAATGAAAATACAACAGAGACCAGAGCGTGTGAGCAGCAGTGACTCAATAACAGATTGCCTCCTGTAACCAATATTCAGGATTCTCTTTAACAACATCTTAAAAAAAACATACTCAAAAAAGACTGACCAGATAAAATAAAAGGGTATTTCTAAGGATGGTCATAGGAATGGATTCTCACTGGAAAAAAATTTATTGTGAAAAATACATCTGACACCTGCATCGTGACAATAGTTTATCAATCAATCAAGGTAGCGCTTCCCAGTAATGAAATAAGCACCTACATGCGATGCTTCTTTCTCCCTCCCAAGGACACATTAGCTAAAATACCAAATCTTACAGCACAGGCATGATTTCTAACAACCCTGTAACAGTTTAAACAGCAATTTTAACCAGACCCTCAGGTGAGGACCAGGCTACCAGAGCCTCCACTGAGAGGGCAAATCCCTGCTCACCACTCAGCCTCACTAAGCACCCGAATTCTACAGCAAACACCAAAGCGACTCATTTTTCACCGGTACATAAATATTTCATTGGGATCTTCTCACAACACCAAGCTCATTTCAGATGGCAGACACAACATCAAACAGGGTTATACTGCAACATGCAACCATGCTGAAGATTTGCATGACTTACTGGAAACTTTTATGTCATACAGCATTTCTCAGCTCAAGTTTCATTTCTGTTTTGCAGTTCACCTCTATGTTTAGATAGTAATTATGGTTGTGACATTCAGTGACAGAAGCCAGAAAATTCCAAATTAGCAGAGACATACTCTGTCCATTGTTTGAATGTGCTCAGCTGGTTTTGCTTTACTAATACCACCAAGACAGAAATTTTCATTTCCCAAAGACAGAAACTTCTGGCAAGAGGTTACAGAGTGAAATAAATCTTATTCTTGGAAGAGATTTTTGTTTGACACCTGAATCATTTCTGCTGGTTTCTCTCCTTTTTTCCTTCTTCAAATGGAGTCTTAGAAGTCTAAGCCAAAATAGAGTCTTAGAGCTATCACAACAAAAGCTCAGCATCCAATTTTTCCTTCCAAATATACTCTCTTTCTAAAACATATCAACAAAGCCATAGCCTTATTAGCCTTTGCAGAACTGAGAAGAAGGCTTGCCACAGCAAGGAAAACGTCTCAAACATTTTGATATGCAAAGGCTTCCTGAGAGGTTTGGAAGTGAAAGTATCACAACACATACTTTAAGAGCTTACTATTTCTGATTACAAAGTCTTAAGATAGGTATGCTTCATTTTCACTTATAACAGATTAGCAAATACTAAATATATCTGACATCAGCAATAAAACTATACATTAAAACCATGAATAAAGTTTTTTCTGCTGTGCATTTTTTTCTTTCCAACTCAGTTTACTGTTCTATTTCATATATTCCCTTCCACCCTTTTATGTACAAATAAGAAATGTCCCCTTTATACATTTAGACATACACATTATACATCCCATTTTCTTTAATGCAGAGGGAACTTGAAGATGGATTATCATCAATACCGTGGTTTCATACTTATTATAATACAGTACATTAAGAAAACGTTTTTTCGTTGTAAGAAAGAACTCCACACCTTTTAACTCGCAATTCTAGAATATTCACTGGATTTTCCAATCTCTTCATTAAGTCCCAATCCTTATGTTTACTGGAATTGACTGGAAATTTGCCATTGACTTTAGCACGCGCAGGTTTACAGTTTTGGCTTATTGGATTAATTCCAGCACAATACTATTGTATCTGTTGGGTTATATCCCACAGGAATTTGGCCCACAGCTTCACTAATTAGTATCTGCTATGATAGGACACTGAATCCGCCAAAGCTTTGAAGTGGATCTGCTGAAACCATCACCTACAGTGAGATCCCTAAAGACTAAAAGGCTTTTAAAGCGAGAAAGCCAGGCTTTATTTGAATAAAATTAGAAATTTAACTTTCAAATAGAGGAAGCTCAAAGTGACTGGGGAGGGCGGGCTGAAGTAGGGAGGCTTCTGCACAACTTTCTGCCCGTGCCCCTGCACACTGATCCTTGCTTGTGGGCTTTAATTTATCTGACTCAGTCACTTGCAGGAAATTTTGCCTAATTCTCTCTATTTCCTATAAGAATCCTCCCTGCCTTGGGACCTGCCCGGTGCTTTCCATGCCCCACTGCTCTCTGCGCTTGTCTCTGAAACCTGCAGAAATCCCTTCATCTCTGCAGTCTGCCAGAACCATCCCACCCCCAAAATCTCAAAGTATGTCTTTGAGTTATCAGCCAGGACCAGAAACTTGCAATCATCTGCACGTGTCACCCCTTCCCTCTGGGAGTGCAGACCGGTGTGTCCTGCTGAAATCCTTATGAACATCACCACCCCCGCGCATACTCTGCATCACTGCCATCATCTTCTTGTTTAATGTGGACAACATTAGCACATACCACATAGGTACAGCTTGAATTCCAGCTCTTACTTCCAATGAGACTTGCCTTAAATCCTTCACGCATTTTCCTATAAATCTCATCTAAATGACAGTTTTTTGGTACAGGAGCATCCCCCACGGTCACCATCATTTCATACCTCTGTACCAGGAATATCATTTTCTCAGCACTTGAGAAATAGTCTTTGTGCTACAGATTGCTGCTGCAACATGCCTTAAGCAGTGACCACTCTGACTACACCACTCCTTTTCCTTCCTCACCTTTTCCTTCCTCACCTCTTCTGTCACCACTAGCTTTCTCATGGACTTCAATAATCTCCTGCTTCCAAATCACTATCAAAAAAAACAAAATTCTGCCTCTAGTCTATGACTGAGTCCAACTTCCATCAGGTATTTGCTATATTTTCAAAGTCTCAGCTCATTGTTTTCCAGCTACCTTCCTGCCCCCCGCTCCCCCCACTCCTCAGATGTCCTGGCAAACATCTTTATTAATAGCCAATCCATCTAGGGGGAAAAGAAGAAGAAAGCTGGCTTGTCTTTGATTGTAGAGTTGTTTGTTTTTGTGTTTTTTTTTTAATACTTCTTCGAGCCTACAGGGATGTCTTTTTACCTTTGTTACGTTATTAGTTTTAACAACTGTATTATTTATTTTTGTTGCTTTTTGTTCTGTAATTGTTAAAGATCCATTAAATAACAGTAACTGAATAATTTCAGATGATTTCTTCCCCTCTCTTTACACCCAAGAATCAAGAATTAACTAACAGCTTAATTAAAACAGATAAACTGAGAAACATGTTAGTTCCCCTGAGAGGTCTACGTACACATCTGATATTTTCAGAAGAATAACTGGTGAAAAAAAAAAAAAAAAAGATTTTAATTGTATGCAATGCCATAATTTTCACTTTTTTCTCTTCAGGAGAGAGTGCTCTGCCTTCCCACCCAGATCACAGACCTAACCCACACCCTAGGAGGTCATCAAGCTTCTGCTGAGCATCAAGCTTTTTTCATTTTTATCTGGATTGGCTTAAGGGAGGGTTTCCCCATGCTTATAAACTTAGGGCCCCACACTTTACAGTCAGATTTACCACTCTGAAGTTTAGGGACCAAGGGGAAAGCAAAGCACAGCTCACATTCCTATGCTCATCTCTGCAGTCCAGCAGTAAAGGCAAGATCCATTTTTTAGAGGGGAGATGTTGCAGGTTACTGTCAGCAAACCTGGAGCTCAGGAGTTGTTCCACGTTTCTAGAACTATTGCTATGTTCAGTACCAGCACAGCACATAATGGTTATAATTGACATCTATCAGGGGCAAAGCTGTCACAAGCTCAATCGTGGTGTTCATTCAACCCACCACAGACCATTCAAGTAGGAGTGTTGCTTTCATAGACAGGTTTCTACAGATACCAACAGCAGCAAATAATGCACCTAACTTGGAAGCCCACCAGACTGATCGTATCCTGATCCCACCACAGCACACAGCTTTTAACTGGAAATCTCAGCCTGGCCTTAGAGAACTGCTTTGACAGGTCCTGCACCTCATCCAAGTGCTGTGTAGGAGCTCCCTCCTGCTACATACAGCCAATGGCATAAAGCTCTGTGCTAAAAAGTCCTTAGCATACTGAAGTTTGGGAGTGGCAGCGGGGTTTTTGTTGTTGCTGCTTGTTATTAGAACAAAAATAAAGCCAAGATAACAAAATATGTATTTGAAAATTAGAACAGCTGTACTGAGGTGAGGGAGAAAATAAACACCGAAAGCAAATCCTGAGATAAAATGCTTCAAAATCTTCAACTGCAGATGAATTAACTTAAAAATAACTTCAGAGGTCTTAATTCATTCTTAATGATTTGTTACATTAAAATGGATTGGAATGGACATACTTTCTTTCTTTTTTGCTACAAACTGCAATAGCATAATGCAAACTGTAGATGAGAAATTAAGAAATCAAGATATTCAGAACTGAGATACACGTGCTGAGTAACAAACTGAACTTCTACGTAAGGATTAGAAGTAGTGTCAAACATTTGTGTTTACTTTCTCTGCAGCAACAGAAGGGAAGCTAATGGCTCCTAAACAGAGTCCTGATCTCCAAAATAATTTTCTTTAATCTTCCACTCTCGTGGAATATATTCTATTTTTAATAATAAGAATATAACAGTTTTTATGTATTCCCTGGAGAATTCGGGATAAGTGAAGATGCCGTGTATTCAACTACCAAAAATACGCAATAGGAGCTTAAGATTTTCAGGCTGGCTTCTGCTTCTGCACTTACAATAACCAGCACTCAGTCAGTGTTCTGCTGATGCTTTTTTGTTGTTGTTGTTTTATAGTGTATCAGTTCAACCACTCATTCCAGGAAACTGTACTCCAGTTAAGAATTCACACTTTTTAAAGTATTAGTAAAAGGCATAACAACACTGATAGTTCTTATCAGTCAGTGGGGTGAGCAGGCAGGAGCTGAGGTTCACTTAAACTGGTCGCAATTAAGAGCGCCTTCTAAAAAAAACCAAAAAAAAGAAAAAACAAGAACCAAATATCTAGTAGAAGTATTGCCATATTGCTTGTCCATTAAAAAATTAATTGGAAGCAAACTTTGATACAATTATGTGCCAAAAAAGAACTTCCATAAATTTGGCAGGCAGCCCATTCCTGTATGCAATGCATAAAAACGGTAAGAATGGATTCTATACTAACTACGGGGTGCTTACTTTCCTTCAACGATAATTGTCTTAATGCCTGTTTTAATCAGTATTAACTACTAGCAATAACATGCTTTTAATTATGTTTTAAACGAGTCCTTTATTGGGCTGTTTTGGGAAGCAAATTAGTCAAAAGGAGCTGTTAATCAAAAACGTGTTACTGGCACAAAATAAATGTTCATTTAAGGAGCCATTTGAAATAAACCTGGCTCATTGACTCTGACAACCTACAAGGACACTGGGGCCTCCTGAGGATAACTCCTTCAGTACTCTCCTAGATACGCCTTGCTGCTCAGAAGTTATAAGTAGAAACATTAAGCAGTTTAGGTCATTCATCAGCTAACTTTTACTACTGTACTCAAGAAAATGAGCCTCCTAGGAACTTCACAGCAGATCTATTCCTTCATTAGCTAAGTAATATTGAGAGAGATGTTCCTGTCATTATGAATGGAGAAATCTATTGCAGTGAATTTTACTGGTGTCCCCTTTGTCTATGAACTGTCTTTGTAGATTCCAAGGTATTTAGGCTGAAAAACTAGCATCATTATCTGTGAACATTATTCGTATGTGTTCATTTCCTTCTGCTGAGTGATATCCACGGCTGAAAATTCCACCACGCAGGATTACATATTCTGCCTAATACACAGGCGGACAACTTGGCGCTCAGTACGGGTACATAATATCATGATTTTAAATAGAATTTTCATTAAATCTGTTCCATCACCAGGTTTGAAAACTTAATTTTGCTGTCTCTCTTTAATTCCAAGCGCTTCAGCTTTAAACAAACTGAGGATTGCTTGAGTTACACCAGAAGCTAAGAGTCTGGGTTTAAAGTCCGCAAATCATGGCTTACTGGTTGATCCTTTGACTTTTAAATCTTTAACTAATTTTGCTTCACAACAAAGCAAAAAAAAAAAAAATAAATAAAAATGAGTTGATTTGATTTTACTGACATGACTCGTCTGAGTTAATTCATTCAAAGTCCTGAACTTCATCTCTAACACATATATCTTAGCAAAATGGGTACCCAGAAAAGGTGACTGAGATGCCATTCACCCTCCTGCCTGCTGTGGCACAAAGCATGCAGAAGCAATATAAAATGAGTGACTGTAATAACAAATCTGGGTTTTCTTACATCAAGAGCCCCTTCAGGATCACATTGGAGGAAGATCTTATTGGGGAGGCAGGTGGTTAATTAAGCATCAGTTCACAGTATGTCCTTAAGAGACTGAGCCTAGGGGTAGGAATGAACTTAGAGGAGAAGTTATCACTGGATTAACAACAACAAAAAGAAAAGTGGGGGAAGGGTGCAAAAATTCATATGCACTGAAGTGTACAAGGCATGCTATTTATCCACATTCTGCTTTCCAAAGACTTCCATCACTCAGAAAAACCCACCGGTGATGGTCATACCCAGCATGATCACAGGAACAATGACAATATTAGTATTCACATTCTCATCTTCAAAAGGCAACTGGAGATAGCAGTGAGCCAGATCTCTTGGGTATCCTTGACACACATTTTAAATGGCCTTCTAATAAGAGTTTACAAGCACAAAACAACGCCCTTCCTTCCAGCCCAGCCATATCCAGTAGTTCTTTAACCTGACTAGTCCCCTGCTCTTTTTCAAGCTCATTCCAAACCAAAACTTTCACTCACAACTCACATCAGCCTGCAGCAGTCAGCATCAGAACCTCATCTGCACGTTGGCTTGGATGAGCAACAGGAGGTCACAAGGACAGAAAGAAGTGCAAAGATGTCACGGGCAGAACACTACCCATGGTGAAGCTGTCTCCTCCTCCCATTGATTTTCTTCAAAGAAAAGTGCACCACAACCCTCTTGTGCTGAAACAAGTCCCACCTGGCTGCATCTATACCACAAAAGTAACACTGAAACTCTGCACCCAAAACCAACACACAAACTCAACCATATGACCTCCAAAGCCCTGGGAAAAAAAATAAAAAAAGGTTAGGCAAGCCCCCCCAAAAGGCTGTGCTTCAAGATGAAATGACCCGGGTGGGTGACAGGGAAAGGTGAGTTTCTCTGATCCCACTGAGCTCGATTTCTTCTTCACTAACAGCATACCATGCCTCATTCGGAATAGTTTTATGGTCTAATAAACACATCTTGATTTTATTGACCTGTCTTTAATTCAGCATGTATCTAACTCAATAAGACATCCTTTAAAAGTTACAGCTTTAACACAATTAAAGGAAAGAGTCTTAAAATAAAAATTTTACCAAGGGACAACCCAGTAAAACACCTAAGATAAAACAACTAAGATAACTGTCCTCACTGAAATACAAAGGAGACCAATAGCTCCTGACTATTTCCATTACAAAAGCTTAGAAACTCTGCCTCAGAAGGAGCTCCTCCTCCCCCAACTTTTTTGAGACCTTAACCAGACCATAATTGCAAACCTGATTTTTATTTTATTGCATTTAAAGACTATTGTGCTTTTTGATGGACTTCATAACGTTCCAAAAATAGCATAAATGCTTCCTAAGATGTGGGTTTAGGAATGTTATTGGGACTGGCAACTTATTTTTCAAATTATCATTCATGGATCTATTTTCAACACCCTCCTTCTCAGTCCATTAAGTGTATTTCTGCAGCCTTCATCCGCAAGCCACAGTAAAAGGTTGTGTCTGACCCTGCTCCAGAGTCATGATGCTTTCCTGCTTCCAGTTAGCAACACAACCACAAACGTTTTCTTCTTTCTTTAAATTTCTGGAAATGCAAAAATGTGGTCTTTTCAGTGTAATTTACTGTAATTGCTGCTCTTCTTTTCTTCATCACGCACATTTATTCCAGTTAATACTGCATGCATTTCAGTGTACTCTAGCTTTTGCATTTCTTGATTCAAACCGTCCTTTGGGGGATCCATTCCCTACATTTTTTCTTTGATGTTAAATACAATAGGGAGTAAGAAGATAACTCTTCTGGACCTGCTGAGAACCTTCAGAGATTTATACTTTAAGCAATCACTTCATTCAAATTTATCAGGAGTCTATAGTAACTAAGATGTTACCTTAAACTAACAAAACTCTAAGGTTAAGAGTTATTAATTGATTTCCTTGGCCCCCACAGAAAAGCCACTATTCCAACTGGGTTTTGCTAGAAACTTGACAGAAGCTAAGATCAAGAGAGGCAGGCTGATGGATTTAAAGGAAAGATACCTGCTGTAGTCAATGGAAGAGTTGAATATTTTACCAAACAGCCCAACACACAAAACATCATCATGAACACATAAAAGTAGAGACCGTGCAATGGTATGAGAGCCACCTCTGCCCTTCTATCACCTTCTTTTCACAGTGAATTCACTAAGAAAACCTCCAAAGCACAAAAGAAGGATAATGCTCAAATATAGGAAGCTAGGACAGGTGGTACAGGAAAATGATGCAAAACCAATATTACAGTATATAAGATTTTAATCTCTTATTTATGATTCTTCCATAAACTTTATTATAAGTCATTATATACATCTCAAAGCATCTCGTCACAAAATGACATTTACAATTTAACCATAGCAAAATAATTCTGCACAGAACAATTTGCAAAAATATCACATCAAAGGTAATGTAGGAGTACGACATAATTGTAGCAATTTCATCATATTAATACTATACTGCTTATACTTTGGGCCCTCAAGCAAAATAATTTCACACCCAGAATAGGTAGGCAAAAATACTTATCTCTGTTTATAATGTTTTATCTCAGTTAGATCTGCAGGGAAGGGGGTATGAAATACACAAGTACATTTGATGCGACTGGTAGGATCTGCTAGGGCTTACAATGGAATTTAGTGAAATTTAGAGGGTTTTTCATTTAGAGGGTTTTTCATACTGAATGGCCTAATGGTTCTGATCCTTTTTTACATCTAAAAATCATCTCATTTACCAAACAAACAACACTACACACAACTCAAAGAAATACATCTAAAATCACTACCATGCAACAGGGAAAAGTTACTCTCACTAAAACAGCTTTTACCCTATTTTCTCCTAGCAAACCTTTTAGCTCCATAAGACTGAAAGCAGTCCTGAAAATAATTTGTTTAATGATGGAACAACAAGGAGAGTAAGGGGAAGATAAAAATAGCTGAGGACCAAGTTTGCACTAAACGTAACATGAAAGTTTTCTTCTAGACTCGCAGAGATTTTTAAGCTGGTCTGTTGCAGGGACATTCATCTAACCAAATATGAGGCCCTATGGGAACTCTGAGGAGATTAAAAAGAAATAATGAAGGCATAATTGTGGGTTGGCTGGGAATAGTTCTTTCTCCTCCTCAGCATATGGAGAAGTGTGTCAGTCAGATGGTGCACACTGGAAGGTATAATACCTAGGGGGTTTGAGCGGCTGATGCTTCTTTATTTCTTCGTTTTGCTTTCAAATTTCTTTTTTCATCTGTTATTTTAAGAGATACCAGGGCTTGAGGTATTCTCTGTGGGTTTGTCTCGCTATGTTTTTTTCTCTTTGGGGTGGGAAACTGGAGATCTACATTCATTTATACTTTGAAAAATGCTTCACATCTAATTCTTATAGGTGAATTATACCTGCTCAGACAAATGGATTGGAAAATATGGAGTTACATATTTATTAATAGTTAACATAACCTAATGTGCAGTTTTTTTTAAAAAGGAATTTAAGAAAGCAAATGTAATACTGCAGACAGGCACTTTTGATAGACTCATTTCATCATTCTGCATCTATTAGTTCCTCTTTATAGCCTCTGCTGGGCATAAATAGTTTCTACTTTGTTTAAACTTCAACACTGAAACCGATTATTTTCCATCTGACAAACAAAACAGCTTCATCAGAGAATGTGGACAGAGAGATTAAAGTGGCAAGGTTTTTAAAGCCATCCTAATTGAGCCTCAGCATTCATGTGCTTCCACCTGCCAGATTTGCATGCAGAAACATTTTCGAGCATATGTAAAATATTTGAAATCCCAAATCCCCTCCAAGAAGTAATAATAAATTTGCAGATTTGTGGGACTGGAAGGGCAAATTGCCCCCAAATAAGCAGCTGATTGCAAGAGCAGGTTGCATCAATAGCAATTTGCTCTGGAACCAGATGGAATTACAAGATGGAATGTAAGAATCCTTCTTCGTCTGGTTTCAGACGGGCCTAGGTAAAACAGTCAATGTTAAACTAATGCAAAGATGCAGATAAAAGTTTTGCCCACACACAACAGGCTAAATTCAGCACAATTAGAAATACCAACCTGAAAGGTTGGAAGGAAGTTTAGGAGGAAGTTTTTCACACAGGGATCCTCAAGGATCATGAATCTAAGGAGGCTGTGGATGCCCCATCCCTGCAGGCATTCAAGGCCAGGCTGGATGTGCATTGTATAAATAAAGGGGAAAAAAAAGGAAAAAAAAAAATCAAAAACAGAATTTCAGGCTGAAAATATCAACACCACTTTTGACCTAATGCTCCAGTATGAGCATGAAAGGCACTCTGCAATACCTATGGGAGGAAACTTAGGTAACTGTTTGAATTATGATGGTAGATGGGAAAAGATACAGAGGTATTCTGTGATACATTCACTGGCAGATGCATATACGACGCCTTCCATGGATGCAGTCACCAAGTGAGGTTACAAACCATACTGCATTATACCCAGTTTGGAAGAAATAGGTTTTCAGCTCATAGGATCAAGTCTGACCCGACTTGCATGCTGAATGGGCATTTAACCTGAATCATAACCCAGTCCTGTGCGTGTAGGCTTTCCAAAAACGTATTTGAGGCCACTTACGGTAATTAAGCAAAGCAACAAAGTTATTAATAATTGCCAGGAAAAAAAATAAGCTGGAACTAGTGGAGATTAAAAGAAGATGATGTATTAGACTGGAAAGAGCTGGTCTCCAGAAATTATTCTCTCTTTTTTTTTTTTTTTTTTTTAAGTTGAAATGGGTGAAAGTATTTTACAAAAGTTGTTTTTAATGAGACATTTTCTCTACATCGTATCAGGACAGAACTGTGAACTTTTTTTAATGGAATTACTTGACAAACTGATCAGTGCCATATCACTGCCTCCAGACACAGTTCTTTTAATGATGTCCAAACTACTTAACTATTAAAATGAAATTGTGAGCTAGCACAGTAGGAAGTAGATTGAGCAAGCTGAAGATCAAAGAAGATACCATCACAGTGGCCTTTGTGTGCTCACTGTAGGTTTGCTCTAACTGAAGGGTAAAGTAGTAGTGAATTGAATTATACTGGGATGGTTCTATACCAGAGCATTGAAAGCAACATAAAAGAAGGGTCAAATGAAACAGTACAAACCTACCTACCTTGGGCAAGATTAAAACCTATTCCATAATGCCATGAGACATTTTATCATTTCACGTAAATAGTGCAGGCATGCCTGCAAACACAGACCTCAGCAAGTTACTTGTAACGTCATTTTGTACACACACTCTGTGCAGGTACATTACTCCCAGGCTGGGTACTTCCTACCTGTAGTAAAGTCACTGTGCTTGCTTCGTGCAGCAGTAATTCTGTCTGAGAATTATAGTAGGTTTGGGTGTGGTTTTTTTGTTTTGTTTTTTTTTTCTTTTTTGGCTTTAAATTAGTCTACAGAAGACAGCAAACAGCATTATGTCCTCTCGACCTTCATAGCTTGAATTATTATAACATCACAATGCAACCTGTATTTGAGGGGGCCGTAGTCCATTTAGCAAATTGCTGAGAGAACAGCATTCCTTCACAGGCTTTGCAACTAAGCCCACACTAAGACCAGCATATCTGTTGGGCAAGTATAGTCTACATTACTACACCCATACATAAATAGTGCAGACTTTCACTCTTAAGATGAAAGAGCAATTCTGCATCTCACAGCCTCACATGAACTGGGTCAACAAAGGAGAGCAATGGCACTGACGAAGCTCTGCACTTGGGGATTGCTTTGGTCCTGAGATGGTTCAGGATTGGCTGAAAAAAACATTCATTTTCCAAATTTCTCTTCTTGGTCTAGGGTATACTATAAGAAACTGAGCACCCATGGTCAAAGGCCTTTAACTGCTATTGGAGAGAAGATTAAAGTATGAAATACGCAGCATATCCACACAGCTTTGAGAAAACCAAATGCAAACTGCTATCTAAAAGGTAACCAACACAGTATAACAACTCAGGAATGTAAAAGAAAGAATCAGACCAGGTTTTCATTAACATACAAAGAGACAGATTTAAGTATTTTGCACATGTGCATCTTAAAACATCACCAAAATTTTTGCCATTTTTGCTGATTTCGAGCTTACACTACTTGGAATTATTTTAAGCTGCTGTAAGACTTGGCTTGATCCCTAGCAAAGCAGCGGCCAAACTGCAGGAGAATCTCTCAAAGTTGCAAGATGAAAACGGTTTATTATTTACCTTTGCATTTCCACAAGCACCCCTCCTACAAAAGTGCTTCACAGGAGACACGCACAGTGCAGATCTGCAAACACAGGGCAAATGTGCTGCAATTTTAAGATATATTTAACTGAAATGTAAATAAATTCCAAATATTGGGAAGAAGTTACAGGTGCTCAGGGAGAAGTTATTCATATTTTATGGGATTCATTTTCCGCACAGTATGTGTAAGGAATTAGCTAGAAAACTTTCCATTATTACCCAGGGAAGTTGCCTAATTCTCCATGTGTTGTTAAGAAGATTTACCTATCTGTGTTGTTTTAATATTTAAAATATCAGAATTTGAGTTTAGGCGAGGGAAGGGGGTTAGCAGCTCAGTCAGCCCCGGCCAGACTGGCATTCTGCAAAGGGTGAACCCAGGTAGATCCAACATCAAAGGATGAAGCTGAGCCACTGCCATCACACTGTACGCTAAAGAATGCCCAGAATCAACCAGTGCTGACAACCCTTCTCAACAGTTGTTGTTCTTTTTTTTTTTTTTTCTTTTTGCATGTGGTCATTTTTCCAGACACGTATAATACAAACTTTCTATGTCTCGTTTCATTTTGGCACATAGTCTCTGACAAACTGAAGAAATGAACTCATTTTACAGCCCCGATGAGTTTGTAGTGATTCATTTAGTTAGATCGCAAGCAGCAACTCTGATCTAAGATAACACAAGCTTGTGTGTCAAGGAGCCTTTGGATCTTTGGTGATGGAACAGAGCCCCGAGGCACACACGCAATTTCTAAAGCTTCTGTATTTGCATCCACTTCATAAGTACAAATGAAGACGACTTTTAATATGCTTTTTTGTTGAAATTAAAAAAAAAAAAAAGATGGGGAAAAACCATTTTTGATAATTTTTGAGAACTAAGTCATGTGTAAGCATTGGCATCACAACAAAAAGTCAGGGAGCAGACGAGGGTACCATGTTGCAGAGGAGACAAGAAGCCAACAACTTTGAAGAGGGAGAGCCTGAGAAAAATGACTGAACAGATAACTTAAGAATTAACCTAATCAAAACATTTAAGGAGCACCAATGACATTTGATTTGCTCATATTTTCTCCTTCTTGTTATAATAAAATTACAATGTCGTTACATGATAGGGAACAGTACCTGCACACAGAGGGAAAGCAATCCAGGGGTCCAAAGATTCAACAAAAAGACTTGGCTTACCAAAATAGCTGTTTATGAAGTTATTTCAGACTCCACATTTATCTCATAAAAGGTTAAAAGTAAGAAGTGTTTAATATCATTCCTATTCTGTTTACATAAAAAGGAAAATGAGAAAGCAACACTAGACTGAAACAGAGAAGTAACTCAAAGAAAGCTAATGTGCTGATGTCAAAACAACAAAAAAAAGAAGCAAAAGGAAGGGCTGGGTGCACCTTTCAGTGTGATCTATACATGTGAAAAGGTAAAACAACATATAACACAGGACACAATTTCATACACTTGCAGTACAATTAATAAATATGGGAGAAAACTAAACATATCACAGAAACGTGAACTTCTTAATGAGGTGATGAGTTTGGGTGATAAAGGCAATTCAGTGTTTATGTAATCCACTAAACTGAGGCATCTGACTTTCTTACACACAATGTCTCAATTTAGAAATCACAGTAAAGAAAAACCAGCCCAGCACACATTAAATGGATTAAAAACTGGCTGTGCCTTAAAATGCAGCTGTGAATGGGGTATTCTCATTAAACAGGTTTAGAGAAGCCTTGCTGGAGCGACGCCTTGACTGTAAAATATCAATTCAAAATAAAAAAAAAAAAGTTGTGATTACTATTTCATCAAATCTGAAAGTAATGGGATTGGAGAAAGGGAAATGATCAAAGTTGACTGAAGAGGTATTTTTCTGGGGAAACAGGCATAAATCTGCTCAGACCAGGCAGTGTTGGTGATAGAAAAAGAACAAAACAACTATAGGCACTAATCAGCCCACCATGCCACAACATCCAACTACCAGCATCCCAGACAAAATGAAGACTGGACATATGGTGACTTTAAAAGAAACATTTAAGTAAGCTAACTTTTGCTAAAGATTACTGGACTTCTCAGCACTAAACCAGCAACACTGCAGCGTCTTTCTAACATATCCGCCACAAGTAAACCTAGTTGTTAGATTTGATGCAGAAATTAATTCAGAGAATAGCCTATGGCTTATAATATGTGGGAAAAAAAAGCACAGCATCTTAAGATGTGTGGCTAAGATAGAGGTGATAAATTTGTCTTCCTTGATTTTAAAGGTAGCCTGGGCAGATAGCTACTCTAAATGCTTTTTCCAGGTGTCTGAAGTTACATGAAACAAATTCCATTTGAAATTATTATTTATATCCCCAAAGGTCCGAGGCAAACCAAGGAAAACAGATGACAGTGAACTCCCAAATCTGAAGTTAAATAAAAAGATGGAGATTTCTTTTATTGAGTGAGATATTTTTTCATTACGGCATATGATGGCTCCTTTCCTCTGTTAATTCAGAAACTGGTGAATGGCTCCACCTATAACAAGTCCTTATTGAGCCACCTTCAAGCCAACAGATACTTCTGTGCACAGCATCGCTTGATCCAGCAGCACTGCTCCAAAACACATGCCAGGAATTCGTTTAGTCTCTAAATCTATGCATTCCATAATGCAGAGCTGCATTACAACTTCAGCAAAAACCTTGGGCAGCACCATCACAGCTCTCTTAGTATCCTCCAGGTTTTGTCTTCAGGGAACAGAGAGAAAATGCCTAAGTTTTTATTGCCTACACTCTGCCAGGAAATTACCAATACTCATTTTTCTACAGAATTTAATATTTTTTTGTGTGAACTCCGCTGTCTCTTCCTTAATATTAATTACCAGTCTTGACTGCACATTAAATGAAGGTCTTCTGTGCTGAAGCATCTACATTTCTTCCAAGGTAGGCTCTTTCCCAAATGATAAAGCTTCTAATACCGGTTTCCTTAAACCCTGTTTGATACCACTGGACAGCAATGCACAAAATAGGGCACTTTTCCTTTCCTCATCTCATCTGGATTTTAGGGGGATATCTGCCCCTGAAGTAAATTCCAGTCTGCTTAACTGTGGAATTCTTATTTTCAGCACAACAGCATTTTAATAAGGTTAAAAATCTGTGCTGACCTCTGTCTTTGCCCTGTTCCCACAGTTATTTCGCTCACCTGATTGCCTGCTTATGATATATCTTGGCTAAACCACTAACAGGAAAGAGGGATTAAACAGACCGCAACCTCAGGGACAGGAATGAGGATTTAAAGTCCTGCAACTGGCTCAAGAATTCAAAATAAATAGATCAGCCTACCAGTTTCAAGTATACTCACAGTAATTTGCTTTATTAACATTGTACCTTCTTGTTGCGGTACCTTCTTATAACGTAATCATTACAAACACTACTGCAGCAAAGACAAAGACAGATGTGCAGATGCATGCTCCAATCCCTTCTTGACTACCACTGGCTTTCACTCATGATCCACCCAGCAATGCCAATTTCAGTAACGCTTCCACACTCCCATACAGATCTGCCATCTTTTTCCCCTTAGCTCTGTGATGTCATACCCACACCAGGACTTGTTTCTGAAAAGCTGTGGTCTTATTCTTCCTCATGGTTTTTGATCTAGAATTTTTAATTGTTACAGCAATACGAGAAGGAAGAAAGAAAATAATATCATGGTTGAATTAGACTGGCTTTTCATTTATCTTCAAGTATTTGTGCAGATAAATGAACAGTGGCATCTGTCTGGTTTAAAATAATTGTGGTGGCCCACTTGTATTCTCCTGATCTGTTCTGAGGTGCAAGATTGAGTAATATGAAGGAAATAAGTGCTGCGATTAAAGCAGGGGAAAAAAGGTCTTTTTCCACTCCCTAAACCATTCCCTATGACTTGTATTTGTTTTGCTGCGACAATGATCATGCAGATGATGCACTTTTTGGTGAAATGGTTAGGTTTGTAACTTGCAGAACATTAACAACATTACCACAGCTTAAGAGAACTCAACAGACACTGTGGCAATGTAAATAATGCATTGATTATACTAACAGCAAGATTTAAACTACTATTAGAAGCTTGGTAATTTGCCAGTGGTAAAAAGTTCCTTTATCCACTGTCAATGTATACTTCTGTCTTTCTACTGAAACTTGACTGAGACTTTCTTGAACTGGAAGTAAAGAAAAGACAGACACTGCAACTCTCACTTGTCCAACTCTATTTATCACAACTTGCAAGCCAGAGCTATCGCATACAGTGTATTTTTATAGGATCACAGAATGGCCTGGGTTGGAAGGGACCCCAAAGATCACGAAGCTCCAACCCCCCACCACAGGCAGGGCCACAATATCCACATTTAATACTACATCAGTCTGTCTTCTTCAGCATATACACCTCAGCAAAGCATGTTCCCCAAGGTAAAGGTAAAGATATCTCAAATATTTCTCAACAAAATACACAAAGCATCACTTCTTTACTATTCCTTCATTATACTTAGTCCAACCCAAAGCCCAAGCAAATTATTTCCCAACATGCTGATGGCCATAAGAGTAGAAATGTGATTTCACCCTAGAGTACACCAGGGTAAAAGATATCCTATGTTTCTTATTGCTTTCATATTAATTTTAGAAATAAGCACTTTTGCAGGGCTACACATCTTGAATTTGTCTTCACCACAAGATTTTTTTACTTTACAGATGTCTCACATGAGTGAAAGCAGACTCCTGAATTATTCAAATAGACTTAAAAAAATCTTCTTTGCAAAGATGTGGTGAAGATCTCTAAGGTCAAGTGAGATATGCTTTCCTTACAGGCATTTTCACAAGATCCTCCATTTATATGTAAAAAAATAATAATAATAATAATAAAAAACATTTTCAAGTAAAACAAAGCTCCTATGAAACAAAATACGTAACAGAATTAATGAGAGCAATCTTCTCTCTCCCTCTCTCTCTCTTACAGGCACACAAACTCTTTGCGTTTAGATTAAGAGAGCCCACACTTGCCACGTTCATCCCAAGTCACTCTTACCCAGCACTTACAGAGGACGTGGAAGCATCCACTTCACTGTCTTCCCAGCACAGAAGAGCCACTTGCACACCACAGTGGGCAGCTTTCAAAACCAGCAGTGGCACTATGCACCTAAAGAAGTAAGCTTTGCAGAAGGGCTGCCTGTACATGAAATTCCAATTATTGAGAACATCTGAACTTGAATGTTAATGAGCTATATTAAAGACTGGTTAAGGCCCCCTTGACTCCAAAGCTTGTGAAATATTTCCATCCTTCTTTTTAGGGAGAAAGATCATTTACAATCTACATGTTAGCTGCAATTTAAGTTCTACACAATTCCTTACATGGCTGAAACACCTTAATCAGCACCACCTAACAGCATTTGGCTCCATGCTAAGCAGGTGAGGCAATGAAGAAACCTCAGGAAAAGCCATACACCCTACCTAAATTGCAGGTTGGTGCCTTTGCACCCTGCCATCTTCTGAGGTCTTATAGTCCCACAGCCTCTTTGCATGGCACACAGTCCTATCCAATGTGGCAACATGTTATTGTTTCAAGAATAAAGACCATTCAAGGCATCTGACAGTACACTTAAATTATTCATTTGCTCCTATTACTTATTCATTAGCTCTTGAAGTTATCTTGCTTCACTAAAGTACCTGGTTTCTAGTGCTCATAGAAAAAAAAACATTTCCTTTGTTTTAATTGAGATTTTGTGACTCTTGCAAGCAACTGATTGCATAGCACTAATAGCCTACACTGAGTGTTGCCAAGCATTTGAACAGAACCCTCACTTCTGCACAATGGTAACCCTTTGGAATCCAGTACCTTCCTCCAGGCAAAGCCAAGCAGCAGAAGCTGTGCTGAAAGAGCAGAGAAGTTGTGCTTGTCAGTGCACAAAGCTGGAAATGACCAAACTTTACAGTTTCTTGAGTCCCACTCTCCAGAATAAAAGTGCATTTTATTGCATTTTTATTTTCCATGATTAAATGCTACTTCTGATATTTAACATCTTAGAGAAACAAAATAAAATGCTGGCTCCCCAGCTGTGAATGGAAATGCTTCTGACCACAACTGCCTTCCACCACATCTTTGTTTCTCCCTATGAATAAACAATGTAAAAATGGCAATCACAGGCTTGTTCGTGTCAGAGGGGGAAGCACTAACACCAATCACTGTTTCTTCAAAGTGCTTAAATGTTGAGATTTTCATTATGATCATACCTAGAACTGCTGTGTTATAACTGAGACCTTCTTATTTATGGAAGTGGGGCATAAGCTACGATGCCCTTCTGCAAAGAAGATCCCAATATCCCCTAGATAAATTTCAGAGGAGATAAGCTACATCATGGAGACAACCCTTCTTCCCAGTTTTGCAGATGCCAAATGGAAAAGCCTTTTCTAACTGCAGTGGTTTTTGCGCTTTACGACTTAGCATTAACAAGCCTTAACTCACCAGTTCAGACATTTCTATCATAGCTAAAAGTTGGCTTGTGATGAAGTATTCAGTCTAGGAATAATCTTTACCCACTTGAAGGAGGGAAAAAACAAACATCTTACTACCAGGCATTGTCATTATGGTGATATAAATTGCATTTTATCAGTTTCAGCTGTTTTTTTTCCTGGCCTGTACATAAAAATCTCTTTTTAAACTGAAGTCCTTCAAGGTCTACTAGCCAAATTTTGCTATCAGATACACATGCAGCCCTATTAATGTTAATGAGATGGTTGAATTTAAGCAAGGGTAGAATTTGATCTTTACCCTGTTATGTTGTAGGCTGTCTGGATGTCTGTTTTAACTTAAAATCTATTTAGCAATTTTTTTCTTTTATAATGAGGAAGTCTTACAAAATCATATCACAAAATGCTGAAGGTATAATAGCAGCAGGTCAGAATTGGATCTCTCTGAAAGCAGCCGCTGCTGGGTGTTTCCTAGAAAGAACACAAAGCCTTGAAGTGAGCTATTATAAAATAGTTTGCCTAGAGAAAAATATTCCTGACCTGACTCTCTTCTGGCTTATGGTCTGAAGCAGTTTTCCCATTCCTTGCAGACTTCTTTTTAAAGGCCCTCATAGTCAAATCTCTGAATGACAGTCAAATTTTGCAGCCACAAAGAGGCATATGCAATATGTGTTCAACACTTTCCACTAATGCACAATTACTAGATATATTTACAAGCCATTTACTTTATTAAGATTGAATTCATTCTACGGTGGTTCAAAAGCAAACCTTCCTTTTCGGATCATCTCCCATTACAACACCAGCCACAGTTTTTTAATCATTTCTAATTTAAGAAAAATTAACACTCAATTAAAATGAGTTTGAACTCAATGAGAACTGCAGCAATAAGAACCTTTCTCTTCTCTTTCTCACTGTCTTTCTTTCACTCAGATGTTGAGCGTTAAGACCTCAGGAACTGTGGATGATTTTAACTGTGTACCCCATTACTCATTTTGGTGCAAATCTATTTGCCTGATTATTTTAACAGGCCTTTCCTTATTTAATTCACAACAGTCTGAGGAAGAGTCAAGATTAGATTAAAAAGCAGAATTGACTGTGATAATTCTATGGTGTAGAAAAGAGGAGGCTCAGGAAGGATCTCGTCAATGTCTATAAACAGCCAAAGGAAGGTACAAAGAGGACACAGCCAGGCTCCTTCCAGGACAAGAGGCAATGGGCACAAACTGGAACACAGCAGGTTACACCTATACACTAGGAACACTGTACTGTGCAGGTGATGGAGCACCAACACAGGTTGCCCAATGAGGCCTTGGATTCTCCTTCTTGGAGGTCTTCAAGAGTCACATGGACCTGGTGTACACCTCCTCTGGGTGTCCCTACTTGAGAAGGCATTGGACCAGACGCATCCAGAGAGCCCTGCAGGCCTCAGGTGTTCTGTGACAATGTTTGACCTGTAGAAGTGTATAATAATAACTGTATAAAAACATATGTCACATTTATGATACCTATCCATCTCAGCTGTTGCACAAATAGGACGGTATTGAAAAGTGCAGAAAGAAAATAGAATAATAAAAATAATGAAGTCGAGGCAGATGAACTCTTACGCAAACATGAGCCTCTGCTTGTCTCCATCACATCCCCTGGTGGGCTGTGGAGCAACTTACCTAACTCTAAATGCTCACGGGAGTCTGTACCCATAATTGTCTAAATGGCAAACCGTAGCTCTTTCTCAGCCCCAGCTGGAGTGAACGTGAACAGAAACAGGTCCCAAACATCAACACAAGTGTCTTTGATAACATCCCCCTGCTATGGCTTCTGATCTATTAGCAGAGATAGATACCACTGTCTCCACGAAGGGGTTCTGTCAACTAACTAACATTTCTAAAGCACTCCTATATTTTAGAGATATGCACTGCTGAATAATGAATGAAACAAATTAATAATGACATCTCCAGAGTCAGGTTTGAAGAGCGTGCAACACGCTGAGCAGTGTGGATAAAATATAGGCAAAAGAGTCTCCTGTTTTGTGCACTAGTTTGAAGAAAAACACTGCAGGATTGTGGGATTTCAGCAGAAAAAGCAATGGCTAATTTAATTATACTACCCACCAGGTTGGAAGTATCTGATTTTGCAGCCTTCGTGTTTTCAATATAACTTTTGGTTTAACGGGATCAGTGGTACACAAGGGGTCCTGGGAGCAGAAATATTTATGGAGTATGGTTTCCTCCTTTCTCCAGCATGAATTTCTCACTTTGCCACAGCTGAATTGATGATGCAGTTTTTTCCTCCCTAATTTGAGCCTACCTCATCTACACAACCACTTGTTTCATGAAACTCATAGGAAATTAATAACATTATGACCCTTGAACTCACTAACTGAAATTGACCAACAATTTTGAAAGCTATCAGGGAAGGACAGAAGCCTACACAGACACAGTTATATACATCTGGTTTCCTTAGGAACAGATTTACAAATACTGATCGTGTGGCTTTGGAACTGCTTGGCATGTTCTCATTCCTCCCACCACTATGTCACGTCCTTCTCCCTTCTGCAACAGCCCCTTAGGCATATATTTGATACCTCTTCTCCCAACCAATTAATTTTGGCTTCACTTGGCCCAAATCTTTGTCCTTCCTTCCACAGCAGCTCCTGTCCTTTGCCTGGATGCTCAGTGTCCCAGAAGTCACAATACTCCCTTCAACACCACAACTCCATCTGATGCCACTTCTGATATCAAATGGGAAGGAAAGGTGCATGGGGTGAAGACACCAGCACGCCCTCTAACTGCTGCTCCTCTTTAGCTTTCTGGAGAAATGGAGAGCAAATTTTAACACCCTGAGCTTTCCTAAAGTTGTGATAGATAGACACTGTGTTTTGAGATACCACTGCAGTAAAGCTAAGCCATCCGTAAGCAGAAGGTATGTTGTTGTTTTGTAACTCTGTGGTCAAAACTGCAGACCCATAACTTCACATCTTGAGGATACTAAACCTGAGTTTCTATATGCCAAAACAAAGAAGGAAACTTGGCTTTGGTCTATGGGCATAAACAATGTCATGTCTTCATTTCTTGGAAGTAAACACTATAAGCCATGATACAGCCGCTACCAAAAGGAGTTTGTCAAACAAGCTCCACAGTAACTTTGTTTTTCAGTTTGCAAATATGTGAGAGGTGAACTCAACATAAATCTGGGAGAAGGTTGATGATTGCAAGCATGCTCTCTAGAGCCTTTGGGAAAAGCAAACGAAACAAAGTTCAGAGTTAGATTTTATATGTATATCTGTGTGTATATATATATGTCATATATATAAACACAGACCAAAAGAATTTATTCAATGACTGCTAATAGAAGCTTGAATTTTACTATATTTTGATACACGAGTTGCAAAAACTTCCCAGTTACTGCTTCCCCAGAGCACATGCCTTCTGTATAGCAGTCAGGTTGTGTCGGATCAAATGTGAGTTCCTGATTCTGGTCACAGCCTAAGAAATTGGAAGAGTTACAAAGGTTTTTTTAGCATATTGCCACAGCATGCTTTCCATCCAACAGCAAGTAAGGGACGTGTGAGCACAGAGATCCAGTATAACACTGGGACAACCCATACCAGGGTTGGAGCATGCAGACACGCATTAACAAGGATAAAGAAGATCTCCATGATCTTCAACCCAACTCATTGGTAGAAAATAAAGTCAAATACTAAAAAGCCTTCAGAAGTAAACACGGTGCTTGCCTCTGATCAGTATTTAGCCCGCGTATCTGTGCTACTGTGAATCATCTACATGTCAAAATGCACAGCTTGAACAGGGCAGAAGTTATCATGTCATCAGATGCTCCTCACATTTATATTCATTTTAGGAAATCCAAGATTGGCCACAGACACCTTACATGTTTTATGATTTACCAAAATCCGCTTTAGTATAGGAGACCTAATTCTTCAATTAAACATATCACCCATCTTTCTGGCAGCCCAATTTACTTCTCAAACTGGAATAATTTTGCATACTTTTCATTTTAGCATTCTGACATCCTAAAAAAAAAAAAAAAAAAAAAAAAAGAAAAAAAAAAGCCTTAATTCTGTGGAGTAAATTATTATTAACCTTGGAAAAAACTCCTGGAAGTTATTAATGTCCTCTTTATGCACAGTTGTCTGCACAGTTTTGGTGCCTTTCTCTTCTCAGCCTCTATGGAGCAATGTATTAGCAAGAGTGTTGTAGAACATATGAAATTCAAACAGGATCAACATGGTGAGGTTTATACGAATGTTTAACACATGACAAGTAACTTGAGCATGTTCCCAAGGGAATCGTGCAACCTTTATTTACTCTTGGAATTTTTTCCAAATACAAGTTTCTAATCTTTCTGTATTCAAGGAATGTGTCTTTTGCTGTTCAGCTCATTTGCTGAACTGACACACATCAGTGCTAAGACAACCTAAAAAGCTCAAGGAAAACAAAAATGCACTGTTAAACAGGGATTTTGGACTACACCTCTGCTTCTGATTTTCTGTATTTTTGATTTCATAGGAAGAGGGTCTTTATTTATTTTTTTTCTTTCCTGAACATATATAACATAAATACTGATAGCGTTACTGAGATATTCCTCTAAAACCTCAGTGAAGTCTTGTTTATTCCTTGTTAATACTGTCTGAGATGAATGCACTGGAAGCACTTAACTGACAACAGCAACAAAGTTCTGGTGTACTCAAGCTGAAATAAAACACAGAGGTTGTCAATATACACAAGACAGCACATTTTCAACATTTTTGAAGGTGTTTGGTTTTTGAAGCATTTTAAAAGAAAGCCCCTTTTTCTCTTCCAGAGGAAAATAATCCCATGGGAACCAGAAGATCTGACTTTTGGCTGGGCCTTGCCAGAGCCAAGACCCCCCTCACCCCATCTGCAGCCATCCTTGCCCAAAAGGGTGTCTATGTAGAGATGGGCTGGGATTCCAGCACTGGCATACCGAATGCCCTATATGCCTTTCTGCTTTTACAGAGGAAAAGGCACTGAAAGGGTCAGATAACCCACCCTGGTAGGATAATTCCTGTATCACCCACATCTGTGCATCAACACTGGAGCCTAGTGATGCCACTGCTGCAATGGGAACCAGCGCAGCCAGGACATCGCTATCCCTTCCCTCTGCCCTTGCTCTCCCAGAGATTGTGTGCGTTAAAGATAAAAAGTCTTTCTCATTACTAGGATTTCCTCCTTATGCAAATGCTCCCTGCTGTGCTAGTAGTTGCTGCGAGTCGCTGCATGGCCTCCATGCGTGTGGTGATGGGCACTGAAATCTCCCAAAGCCCCAAGAGAAGCTCCTGGACCTTGCAGTGCGTAGGGTAAGCACTGCATCTCTAATCCTTGGATTACTGGCACAGGCAGATCTGAAACATCCCCAATGTCTGCAAAGTTTTTAGGGGTGGGTTTTATCATGGTAATCAGTGATTTTAGAGGGAATAAATCTACCCTGTAGCTCGGTATAAAACATCCCAAGAAATAAGTCAGGGAGACCGTCAGCAGTGAAGAGTGCTACATTTCATGTACTGTCACAGAAATGCTTTCTGGCTGAGGTCTAATATTAATCTATTTTGTCCCTGACATCCAGTAAAACTAAAGCACAGCGGATGCTTTTAAAACATACATATTCAATAGGAGATGCAATAAAGTATTTGGAACCGTTGGTATGAAGAAGGTTCGCACACACACAAATATCTTTGGAACTCCAGTTAATCAAGGTGTCAAAGTAACTAAAGCAGTTTTACAGATTTTATTGAAAATAAATCACTTTATTATATACTGAAATATATATTATTGTTTCCCCATAGTGTTTTACTACCCAGTTGCCTGCATTTATTTTTTAAATAGAGTATCTCCTGCCCTCTTTAGTCCAGTTTTTATAACTACATTTACAAAGGAAATTTAGCATTACAACAGCTCTTTAGTCTGCCTTCTCCTATTGCCCTATGCAAATAGCCCATTATTAGCCATTTTCTGGCAGAAATTGTTGAGGGGAAACAGAAGAGGAAATGATATAATGGCTGCAGAGCCACGGATTTCCTCTCTGCCCAGCTGTTTGTGGGATGATCTTACGGCCAACGCGGGAGCTGCGAGGTGGCATTGAACCTCCAAAGATTTACGTTTTTGTCTTCCCATTTTTCAGGCTGAAGCTCCCATGCAGGGACACATAAAACTTCACGGAACTCATTCTGGGGAAGGTTTCAATGACTGAAAGGAAATATTCGATTCGATCTAATGGACATCCTAATAGGTATTTATAGACTTCATAGAGAAACTTTTCGATGGCCGTTTTTCAACTCCTGTTACTGAGGAGCTGCTTTAAGCACCAGATCTGGCTCAGATCTAAAATAGCCAGTGTGTCGTTAGGCAGGGCATTTCTTCAGAATGCAGTATTTCAGGAAGACTTCTATTATTTCACTCACTGCATAACTGTGTTATGCTCTCTTTCCCCCCCCCACAGCACTCACTTTGTAACAGTTTAATACTATAAATACAGAAATCATCACTTTTCTGTAAAGACTTCTGTGTCTATGTGATTTTATTATTATTATTAAATATTTCTTCTTAGAGAATATCTAATACAGCCTGTATACATAAAGTACATAACGAAAAAAAATACATAACGAAAAATGCAACAGTTTCAGCATTTTGAATTGCTTTCCAAGTGGACATACTTCACGCTGATAACACAAATTCAACTGCTCTATTTATTTTGGGGGACTCTTTTTATTTGTTGTTGTTGTTGTTTTTACGTTAAAAGTAATTTAAAATTGATGCATTGTATTAAAACTGGATATTAAATATGAAAATAAAATTAGTCCAGCTTCTTTACACTTTTTACCAGTGGACAATCATTATGAATGCAATATAGTGGTGTAAAATGCTGTCTTGCACAAATACTACAACTTAGCTACTAAAACCCAACCCTCTTTACCTAAATAAGCATGAAGCCATTTCTCATTCTCCAGCCATGAGATTCATGACATTTGGCAAATGGCAGAGAGGAGAGGACCCGTTCATGCTCTCTGTCTGTGTTGTACACTGTAGGGTGGTCTGCAGTGCAGGTGAGCACAGGGGTTCACCTTCAGCATTTATTTCCTGAATTCAGAGCCTCTGAAACCAGTATTCACGTCCACTCCTGGACTTTTTAGGTTACATGTCACATTTTAACACTTCATAAATCTTTACTTATGTAAAACCCAGTGAATTTTAATAGTAAACTCTACTATACTTATAGCAAAGAGTGTTACCTTCAGCTCTTAACTTCCAAGCCGTGTCAGTGCTCCTGAGTGGGAAGAACCATGTGAACTATTGATTGGATTCATCATTTGTCACCCAGAGGCTTCCAGGTAACTTCTCATGTACAAAATGACCGCAGCACATTTCTATGTAATGCCCCCATTTTCCTCCCAGCCAATCAGTTCTGATAGCAAGCAGCACACCAGATTCAAAGCCAGTGTCCAGCTTGCACATTACTGTGCAGCAGCAGAGTGTGAGTGTGCCCTCCACACTTTAAAAACTGACTGTAATCACAATCTAATTAGTATTCTGTTTTACTAGTAGGAAAACTGAGAGAAATGCACAGTCATGGTATTAGATATTAAGCCAAAAGATGCCTTGAGAAACCACCCATTCATCTGCTTTTCTATCTTTTCTTCATATCAGCATCTTGTCCCTTGAAATACAGTCATCACTAAATCAAAAACACCTTTCCACATCATTACAGACTTGCTTAGTTTAAGTAAGAGCTCAGCACAGATTTTCAAATCTCTGCTATGTTTTCAAACCACCAGGGAGGGCTAGTTCTTCCTGCTCAGACAATTGCCAAATTGTTGCCAGTGTGAGGGTTCCCTGTATCAATCTCATTATTATTAAGTAGTCTAAATCACCTATGGATCTCATTACCATCACTTTGAAAAGAGGACTTACAAGGCAGCACCCACAATTTACTTAAAATTTATCACAACAAATCTAGGAACTCATATTTAAAGATAAAGGCTGCTTTGGTTTATTCAAAATATAAAGGAAACGGAACTCTAAAAGCCTAAGAAATCTGGATTAATTTGTTGTTGCTGTTGTTGTTTTATTATTCTTTATTTACTCTGAAAGATAACGGGGACATCACTGTCAGTCCTCTGTTTTCATCAAGGCACTCTTGGGGTTATCGGGTGATTCGTATAGTGAAAGAAAGCTAAGTCAAATCACAGAAAATGATGTCCTTATTGAAAAGTTAATTAGTCACTGAAAATGCATGAGCATTAAGAAATAAAGGCAGTTTTAGCAGGAGTTTCTCTTTGCAACTGCTTTGTTTTCATTCTCTTCATCCTGTGCATATATCAATTAATTACATTTCCAGGCATAGCAATAGCCTTAAGTAGGTAAGAAAAAAATAAATAAATTTAATCTAAATAAAAAGTATAAAAATTCTCTTGTTCGTTTTTGGAAAAAGATACTGTCAAGATTTGTTTCTAAATTGCAATAAGCACAAAAGTGAACATTCCTCACTGCCCATTTCTCATAAGTAGATTGCTGCAGAATATTTTACAGTTGGTTTTATATTTTTAAAGGAAAATATTTTTACTAACAATACAGAAATAAAATAACTGCTGTCATCATCTTCTTCTGAGAAAATAACACAAACTTTTATATTTTGTTTTGGCTGAGAAAGAAGTGGCATTTTCACCCAAAGCACTGTAGCTATTCATTTTATTATTGTTTTTTCCTCCTCTATATGCTGTTCTGCTGTATCTTGGAAATAAACTTAATAGAAAGTGTTGCTTTTTTGCAACTTCAAGCAGTAGCAGAGAATTATCAGACAACGATGTCAGAACAGAACACAGAAGACAAAGCTTGCAACACTTCACAAGCTCAGATGGCAATTGCTCCAGATAACCATACAGTCTTAGGTATTTTCATTTCTGTCCCTCATTAATTTCCCTTACTACTGAAATGGTATCGAGTGTGATTTCTTTCTAAAATAGGAGATAAAATCATCCAGCTTTTTAGGCTTTTTCTGCTGTATTTCAGCTGTGCAAATCAGGAAGTCATAAAAACACAAAGATGATCTCTATCAACATTTTCAATTGTTGCCATTTATCACAGTATTTAAATGCCACTTTACATTTTTTCACTTGCTGAGAAGAAAGGAATGGCACATTTTCTACACATCTCACAGCAAATGATGCAACGCAGCTTCACATCAGGCTCTTCTACCTGAAGCAAAGTATTTGCTCAGTTGCTGCATCCCATAATGACCCAGGATGCTCTCACCACCAACAAGCAAGTGCCAGAACCAGTTCTGAACAGAATGCACAGTCTAGGAATGCTCTGTGGAACAAGGGGCTTGTCTGTTTCATAAATGTGTTTGCCTAAAATGCTAGATGTCGCTTTACAGATGCAAACATTTCATTAGCAAACCATTTATATATCTTTATATTTATATATAGCCCTGCAACACTACCTAACAGCTCATAAATGTGGGTCTTGTAATACAAACAGCTATAAATACAGAACGCATGCTATATATGTATGTATATTAATATTTGTAATAGAAATCATATCTTTGTATCTTCCAAAGGCACCCTTTGTAGCTTTGCTGCCTTTTAAATTCAGCTATTCTTGAATCCAGTTTGTCTTTGAAATACGCCAGGATAATGCATTATTGAAGTACTGTACCGCTTCCTTTTCGAGCCTGTACATAAAATCAGTCACGTCCAACAGATTTCCATTTTCCTCAGTTCTTTTTCATAATTATTCCTCACTTCTATCTCAGCGCTGTCCTCAAGAGCTCTCTGGTTTCGCCACTAAAATTAACCGCTTACTACAGGTTATGCCTCCGAGGGCCTTGCCATCAAGAGAAACCCAAGGTAAAGAAAGGAAGCAAAATAAAACCCTCTGCTCTTTTCTGCAATTGATATGACTAATACATGAACCAGGCTGCAAAATTCGAAGCTGGAGAGAGGAGCTGGATTCGAAGGAAAGTTTCCAGTTTAACCGGATGAGTCAGAAAGACTTGGCTCTTTCCTTAGCATCTGTGTTCTGAAAGCCATCAGGGACAGCCTATCAGGGATCTGAAATCTGTCTTAAAACTTCCGGTTGAAATTAGTATTGTTTTGTTCAAGCAAGAGTTAAGTCTAACAAGCAAGAAAAAAAAAAGAAGAAAAAAGAAATTAACTAAAGTAAGGCCCTTGTGATACAATGACACTTGCTCTGTGCTCTTAGAGAGAAAAACACGATGATAAAACACCACAAAGAGGAGTGTTATGAATTTTATTAATGACTAGAAGACAGTGTGCAAAACATCAAAGGTCTGTGGAAAAGATTAATGACCCCGTGTGAGACTGTTTAATTACCTCCAGCTAATTAGATTCTTGACCAAATTTTTAATATCTGCATTCCTTCTAAAGCCTAATTGAGATTCCACATTATTTATCAATCTTTCAAAAAGCCCTTAGTGTGCTGCTTTTTTTAGGCTTTTTTTTTTTTTTTTTCCCTTTGCACTTTGACTCCATTTATGGTCAATTATTAAATAAATAGCAAAGTAACTGTTCTCTACAAACTGTATACGCAGAACACTTTATGCCTGTTTATTTTGACTAGGAGACTATCATTGGCATCTTTTATACATAATGAAGCACTCCAACTAATAAACTGACTTACTTCACTGTAAACAGTGTTGATAATATTTTTGTTATCTGGGCTGTGCTCAGGAACTCCTCATGTGGTTTCTGTAAATTAGCCTTTGCTATTGTCAGTTAATCCCTATGTCAGTTTACCTTGGTCTGGTCCCAGGATCTGCGTGGAGTGTTATCATGCAGGCCGAAGAAGACAGCCCTCACCATGTGATTATCTTCACCCGTTCATTTAGAAGTACTTCGGTACAATAAACGCCTGTTATTAAACTTGCCTTTACAGGAGGAGATTGATGTCGGAAGGCGAGGAACACATGCAACAATCACCACTTTTGAATACCCTTTTAGATCTCCATCGACCCCCAGTGACGATGCCAGCACAAAAAGGAGAGCCCAGTGTACAAAGCACATCCAATCCTGAACTTGTCTTATGGCAATCAACAGCAGCTTTACCATTTCAGTTTGCAGTATAGGAAGAGGAGAGAAGTCAAGCAGTTCAAGATATGTGATGGTGAAGACTTTTTTGTGTAAAGTTTGATCAACAAAGTAATGCTGAGTTCAGAGGGGGCAGGAGACCCGCAGTCCCATTCTTTGTTTTAGCTACAGCACAACGCATTTGTTTGAAAATCTTGTTGTCATTTTTAATATAAGCAAGAAAAATCAAGTGCGCAAATGTTAAATTGTGTATTTATAGCGTGTGTATGTAAAACAAAGCACTGGGAAACAGTCTTTGTAATTCCATATAGTTTTTCCTAAGTTATCCACTAGAGTTCAGACAATAAAAATCATAGCATTTATGCAGGAATACATGGGAGAGCTTAAAAAAGAAAGCAAAAAACCATATATTCTCTATTAAATTTCATTAAGTATTATGTTGATGTTGTTTATTTTGTTTTGTTTTTGTATAAAACACTACTAGCTGAACCCCTACTAACAACATACAGGACCTTTCTTTAAGGTAGATATGAGTGTCTATATTTACAGTTAGACATAGAAAAATTCTCCTGTATGGTAAGACATGTAATCATAATCAAGAGGGGAAAGGGCCTTGAGAAAGTGATTACTTTTTTATTGTTATATCTTCAAACAACTTGAGTGCACTGTCAAAACGCATCCTTCAATAATACAAAAAGTGTATGGCAAAACAGGAAACCATGTAAATTGATACCAAAGTATGGTGAACCTAGCATTAAGGAGAGACATCACACTTGATGCTTATTTTCTTGGGAGAGATGATAAGAAGTTTTAGTTACTTGCTAAATCACTCAGAGGAATACCAGAGAGCATCCAAATATTGGATATCTAAATATATATGTATGCAGATATTCTGTCTTCCAGTTGGTGTGGAATGTTTACAGATCACTAAAGATGTCATCCTTATAGAAACTGATAGTAATAAAACACTTTGTATTGTATCAGAGCACTGTAATTGTGGGTCATGTTTATGATCTAGACATAGAATTAGAAGATAAAGTATTTTTGTGCTAGATAAAGAATTAGAAAACACTGAGTGTACACATTTTGCAAGTCAGGGTACCCTCAAAGGTTTTCCATGGGAATAAACTGAGCTATCCTACCTCACCTGTAGCTCCCCTTATGTCCGCTGCCCACCCTTCTGGTTCAGCAGGGCCACTAGTTTCTCCCTCAAACTTGCTTGGTTCCATTTATATCCAACTGATGACACTGGTCCTAACTGCCTCGCACTGCTCCTAAGTTTATAGAGGACCAGGATGGGTATTGATACTACAGCAACTGATCTGCTCAGACAAGTTGGTGACAGGATGAATTCAGATGGCCACTTCGTTTAATTAAATGCAGCACAGGAATGATAAAGATGAAGGATTCAGATCTGGGATAAGAACCTCCCACCAGTGCAGGGAGATGATCCTTTGGCCCCACGGGCATCCCCAGCTACAGTGCAGGGTCCTCCAGGGAGCACTCACACCAGGTTCTGAAATGCAGAGCAATCCTACCTCTGCCAATAATCCATTTCTTTCCCACTCCACCAGGGCTGATAATGGTAAATATATCCATATCTACATCTAATGGAAAGGAAGTAAAACTTTGGCCAGCCTGACATAGTAAGAAGAGCACCTGTGATTCTGGACAGTGGTGTAGCACTCAGAAAACACAGTGCTGGGGTGCAGGGAGGGTACAAGGCAGCACTAGCATCAACTTAGTTTAGAAAAGAATTCATTAGCCCAGTCTCACCCTGTGGCCCTTGAGAACCTCAGGAACAAACTTGTCTACTTCTGCATCACCCTGCTCCTTCACCTGGGCTGATTTGCAGCATTTCAAAAGAACTTGCTTTGCCCTAATCTGTTACAGCGATGTTTGCTTCCACACTGATGTGTTCCGGTATATCCAGAGCTCTTTCATAATTTTACATCTTTGCACACCGAGCCTATCCAAAACCAAGATCACTTCTAACTTAAAGTGCTCCTAAAAATTTGAAGTGCTCTATTAATTTTAAATTGCTCTACATCATGTCTGCTTAGAATCCCAACTGCTTTTTCACACAAAAAAATATTAAACTATAAAACGCACATCTGCAACATAACAGCCACCCAGCTTTTTTGGTTTGATTTCTAACATCAAATTTGTTTTCTTTTTCTTTATCTTTCAAAGAAAAAAGGTGCTCATGGAAAAATAATAGAACAACTCATCACACATTTTACAGCAAGCCTCCCTCTATCGAAAACCTTTTAGGTATGTCACAGGACCAAATGTATTTTATGACTACCAATTGGTAGCACGTAGCCTAACCCATTAACCCACTGACCTCAATAAATTATCATTTCCTACAAGAGTGGTACTGCTGGAAGATTGACACATCACCAAACCCGCGCTGCGGGTTAACAATACTCCCCAGGAATTGTACAGGAAGACTTCTGATCTGAGACTTCTCTCTGGCCTGCAGTTCTTTCAAAAAATGCAAACAAAATATGTTTTTAAGGGCTTGGGTGTTTTTAGAAATCTGACTTGCTCCTGAGTGACGAGAGAAAATAGCACTGCTTCCAGCTGAGCCCCTGTTACATGAGCAGCAGAACAAAGCCTCTGTGCACGGCCAGCCCGGGCTCCCACCCCACGGTGGACCTCTGCCAAGGCAAACCCTCAGCACAGCCCCACACGCTGCTCTCCTGCTGGGAGGTCACCCAGAGCCATCCCTCTGCTTCCCTTTGCCCACGCCAGCGCTTCAGTAGCAGCAGCAGAGCGATGCTCCCACCTGACCCCTCGAGGGCCTGCAACCCGGTGCTGCCCAGCGACTGCTGGCTATGCGCTACTACCACCTCCCTCCTCTCTCTGATAATTTTTAACGGATGTTGTTACAAGGAACTTGTTGAGTGAAAGACAACAAACTCTATTTACTGAAAAGACAGGACTGACTCTATATAGTTGTGTATGTTGGCAGCCGGGCTGATTTTGGGGAAAGGCCTATCATTTCTTCCACTTATATGGTAACTCAGGCACTAACAAGTGGCCTCGCTGTCACTGTTCTTGTGCTACTGTATGTGAAATACAAGAGGTCCATCTGTCAATGGGTAACTGCTCCTTTAGTTGGTAACCATAAATATATATAAATACAAAACGAAACCCCATACTGTGTAGCCCACGTATCGAGCACAGGTCCATATATATGCTATTCTGCCATACAGATATAAACCATCTGAGTGATGTAATGGAGAAATAACCCTCCCTGGCTACCCATGCTTTACCACAGGGATAACATGGATGGTGCTGGTTATTTACAGCCAGCCTATCACAGTAAGCTGCTGTTGGGATATTTCCCAAGTAGAAGTTTTTTTTTACTTTAAATTCGAGCTTGGTCTCTATATACACTTTGCCCTTCAGTGCATCTCTGTTACCAGCTCCTTCTGAGGATATAGCTTTTTGGTCCAGTGGGGCAGATCACCTATCAAACATTACATGGCATATTTCTAGCCAGCAAAGGAGTCATTCCTATACCCTGACCAAATTCCAGTTTCTTTTCCAATCCAATTGGATCTCCTGTTCTTCCCTTTCAAATTTTGCACAGAATGGAGATAAAATAATCCCAATCTCATCTGTATGCTTTTCTGCCAGAGAGCAGCATCACTTTGTTACTGACGCAAAAAAGAGTCGTACCTTGGAAAAGCATGTGCTATTTTTTGTACCTTTTGGGAAAGGCATAGGAACATAAGCCTTGGGATTGCTTCTTCGGTTAGCTGAAGAAATGCAACATTCCCATGGAGCCATCTTTGTTATAAATCCTGCATCATTAGTGCAATTTTGCTGCTCTGCAGCTCTTTATCAGGAAGGCTTGAGCCCAAATTTCCACATTTCCCAGCTACAAGATATGTACAACTGGCTTTGGCTTCCTCATCAAAACACCCATCTCTACCTCATCCCTGGGAAAGCCTTATGACAACTTCAGTACTCTCATTCACAGCCCAAACGGTTGAAGTCCCCTGTGCCAACCAGCAGCCCAATAAAGTATGTGCTGGATGCAAAACATGGTTTTCCTGGGATTTGTTAAGCAGTTTCCTAATAAAGGGCAATGCACATTCAACCTTCATAGTAACTCAGATGTGACACAAATAATTCAGCAAATAATTACAGTGACCTTTCGCTCACCTCAAATTTAAACAAAGGTTAAACCATCCTTTAGAAAACTAAATATTTTCTGTAGTCAAATAAGTGTAGACACCTTTAGCAACAGGGATGTATCACCATACTAAACTAACCTGAAAAGTATTACAAGAGGATAATACCAAAGCTCAGCAGGAGCAGAGCTCATCCTGGCATCGCAGTGGGTCTCTTACCTTGCAGAACTCCCAGGCTGATCCCCATATGGTTTCCAAGAACTGTTGCTTGAAATTTCTGTCCGACCACTGCAGATAGGAGAGAGAAATATTAAAAATAAGAAAGTGCATAATCTCCTTGCCCCCTTAAATCTGGTAAACAATTTATATTTGATTTCATACAACAGAACGAATCCACGGACCTTTAAGTAATTAAGAAACAGACACTGAAGCTTAAAAAATAAACTGAAGGGAAAATCTCACATAGTGGCCAGGAAGTGGCTCATAGGTTTTATTTAGTTCTCATAGCTCAAGGTTTAGCTGTTAGCCAGATAAGAGCCAGGTGTATTTTACACATCTAATTTGTTTAGTCTGAACCTAATTCAAACAGCCCTCTTTAACTACAAGTCTGCACATGACTTTCCAAACCTAAATCCAGGATCAATGTGTGTCATATATATTGAGGGTCTCCAACTGAGGTGGAGCACCTTTGGGAAAGGAAATTCTCCCTTTTTTTCTCGTGCTCTTGGTTTGTTTAATTTTTTGGGGGGTGGGTTTTTATGTAAGCTATGCTGGCACTAAACATAACAACGCTGGAAAACACTGAAGATGTAATGTCTGTCATTACCATTACAGTGTTGACTAACCTGACTTTCAGACTCAGAACAACACTTCCAAATCCTATCAGTATAAATAGCATTCAACTTTAACTGTACTTTCATTCCCACATGTATTAATCATGTGCTTCTCTGTTTGATCCAGTAAAAAAGATAGTCAATGAATTTACCCCCTGTTACTTATTCATGAACAAGTTGTGCCCCTGAATTTTAACATGCTATGCCTTCAACTATTAACTGTATATCTGCTTTATGTGATGCTCCTACATAAGCTGGCAGTCCATCAATTTAGTGTCCATACATTTCTTTGAAAGCTATATTATAATTAGAGCTTAGGTTAATACTATTCATTAACCATAAAACAGACATAAAATAATTATAACTCATTTAGCGAAATTAGAAAAAGAGCAATTATTAGGCTCCCATTGTGAGGCTTTGCTGTGAGGAACAGATAATCTATCTACAAAATGTACTTTAAGAACACCATTTTGAAAGAAATAAACCAGACAAATTACTGTTTTGTTTTGGTTTAAGAAAACTTGGCCCAATAAATACAAGTTCAACAACCATAAAGGACGTATGCGAGGGAAGTGAAAGTTCTACTGCAAGAGGGGAGAAAAATATTTATGTGATGCTTTCCTGACATTACCTCTCAGGATGTTGTGAAGCTCAATTTGTTGATATTCACAAGGCATTAAACACTGCAGCGACGCAGACGTGGGCCTATAAACTGTTGCAATTAAACATGAGGACGTGCACGCTTTTGTCGGGAGGGAGTGGACTCATTGATGCTCGGCACGTTTGGGTACAGGGTTTTTGATAGCTTTATTGAAGATTTTATATATCAGGAAATCTGCCTTTGAGATTGCCCCGTTCTCCAAGCTCCTGGTACACTGAGATATCCAGTTATATGGGATGAAATGACTTTTTGCTATGAATACACCTTCCTGGCAGAAAGACAGCTTAGGACTGCAGCAAGCTGACTGTTGGCACGTTTTCTCTCCTTCTGTAGGAAAACAGTACAGCCATCTTCCTACAGAATCACTAATGAAAAATAATTACTCTTCCTGATGGACTCTCATCCGTTTACTATTCACAAGCATGCAAATCCCAGCATATCTGTACTGCCAAATCTCAGAAGGACAGCAACTTTCTTGAGACAAGAGGCTTTTTGTATTTTTTTCCCCCCAAAAATACAGCACTTTGGCTCATCTGAATTGTTATGTTGCTTTCAAGTCTTTGGTTTTATTGATCTTTCATTTTTGGACACTTTTATTAATAGAAATCACACATTGGTTAAGCTATGCTACTCATAATGAAGTCTGACTTTGTTTGCTTCCGAAGAGCTCCATGAAAGGCAAACTTTTTTGGCAGTGCTTCCCATGAGAGGGAAGGGAAGACCTCAGACAAGAGGGACCCAATGCCCAGGAACCAGACAGAGCTCAGGCACGGGAGAACAAGTGGGTGCATCAGACAACCCCTGAAAGACATTGGTGCTATAAGACAGCTACGAAATACAGAGCATGGGAAGTCTACTACTGCTAAATGCTAGTATCAAAAAGCATAATGAATTAAACACCAAATAGCTTTAAAAGTGATGGTAATTTATTCAAAGCAGTACTGTGCTGAAATTTTTCATTGCTCTCAGGATCCTTTTAGGATCAGCATGTTTAAGATGCATATTTTCAGCCTTATCTCTCTTATCAAGAGAGACAAAAAGAAGTCTTTCCTATCAGGTTGATTTCAAAAGCTGGAGGTAAAGACATCAAATGTCACAGTATGGCAAAAAAATTATCAATCTCTGCTAAATCCTTTACTTCTTTAGAATGATTTCTCTGGAATGCTTTTGAACTTGCAAAGAATCCTATGAATTTCTCCACATTTAATTTATAATAATGTCGGAAATGAATCAATTAAAAAGGAAAAGCTCATTTAAAGAACCTTTCAAACATATATCTGATTGTTACAACTTTTCTGCGTTTAAGTAAAACCTTATTTGCTTGTTTGTACTGAGACATGTTTTCTTGTTAAATGAAACCAAAGCAGAAGTCTGATGACTCCAACACTAGCAAAAGTGGAAAGGGTTATATTGTGCTTCCTCATAGAGTAGTGTAAATGCACTGTTGTGACTGTGGAAACAGGGGAATGACCTGACTTCACTAATTTTACTTTCCAAGTGACTGGTAAATTCTCCTATGCTTCCTGTTAAACAAAAACAAAAGACAAGTTCAGAGAGCTGGTACCTCTGACAGCTGTGAAAGACAGGAAGGAGATGAATGACATTCTCTGGAGAGTATTTTTCTGTCACTTAAGCAGTTTACATATTTCTCTATTTTTACTGTATTTTCCTTCTCCTGATCACCAGGGATCGTGTGTGAGTTTAGGGTCATTAGGGCTATGTCTAGTGCCAGACAGATTCTGCTGAAGTCAGATTTTTATGATGACAGCATGAAATTTTTGGAATGCACTGGTGGGTTGTGTGACTGTGGTTAGACTGACTATATTGTTCTATGACTGTCATTAAAAAAAAATAAAAAGTCTCCTGTCTTTACTGCTGGAAAGGCCACGGTTTCTTAGAAGGCTCAACAAAAGTGGAAAGTAACCATTAATAACCTGTATTCCAAATTTTTCCACTTTCATTGAGAGATGAAAAGATTAATTCTGAGTTAAGAGACAGGGAACAGTACTTGGAATAAAGCAAAACAAAACAGTAAATGAAGACTTTGGCCTCACTGTTTATTCTTTCTTTCCTTCTGTCTCCCTCTCCTTTCTTTTCTGTCTTCCAATCTGTTCTTTCCATCCTTTGGGATCACTGCTCAAACCTGTGGCTGTGAATTACGCGCTCTCCATACTGTACATATTGGTTGTTAAGGATCAACTGATTAATCATTTTACAGAAGATTTAGAGGATTCATTCCATTTTTTACAACTCCGTGTGGTTTTTAAATATTGTAATGTTTTCAACCAATATGTTTTCTGCCTCCCAGCTGTAAAAGAATACCTATTGGCTTCAGGGAAGGAAATTTCTTTTTCTATCATTTTGTTATAATACAACTCCGTGCTACAAACAGCATCTTCTGGGAAGGAAGAAAAACAGCAAGATGAAATATTGCGCTATTCATTTTGTGTTGGCTCACTTAGGTCAGTGAATTACAATGTTCCAAACGTTAGGTATCGCCGTGTACACTGAACAACCTCGAAGGGAACAGATTATGGGATTTATGAATTTGCCTGGTTTTGTTGGTTTACTGAGACCCTTAAGATTACATTTTACCTTGTATTTAATGGCCCATGTATTTTTTAATGGAAGAATAAAGGGCTCACATAAAATATCTCAAACTGAACAAACTTCTCTGTCTGTACACTTATAACTGAGTAATTGTATAGATAGTTTTGTACCAAAACACTAGGCACAACAGAAGGGCCAAATTAATCTCCTTCATAACTTTTTTTGCATGCTTTCACCAGTACTGACAACTAACCTAAATGAAGCGATAAGCAACTTAGGTACAGGTGCAATGACTTGGTGAGACATTCTGAGCACCTTGTAATGGTCCCAAATAGAAATCCTTTCATTCAGGAAGTTCAGAGGGGTTTTCTGGAGCATTCTGTACATCCACAACTGTAATGGGTGAGAGTACTTCCTCTACTCATTGGAGAATATGCAGAACCTACAGAAATAATATTTTTTCTTTTTTTCTTTTTTTTCCCTGTCTAGCCTCCATAGCGGTGTACCAAAAATGATCAGAAGTTTTGTTTAATCTTATAAGGTGACTAACCCAACCCTGGAGTCAGCTCTGAGAGGAGAATGAGATCTTCACTCCTGCTGAACACCCCACAGTTGCTGAATTCTTTCATCCCACAGTGTTCCTACCACCATTTCAACTGCACAAAAGCTTTACTCGCTTACAGAAATGGACATGTATCACTACCACCATCACTGGAATGTTGGAATGCTTAATTAAATATGAATTATAATGATTATAATTTTAGTTAATGCTACTTAATGTAAAATGCTAATGTTATAAAAAAGTATAAAACAAAAACAAAATACTAAGGGCTCTGATAGGGATAAATTATGCTATTTTTGCTAATGTAAAACACACTCTTTGTTACTGATTTCACAATGAAACCTAACTGGTGTCAAAAAAGAACAATTTACTTCACGTGAACTAACCAGACAGGTCAAATTCAAATTCATTCAGTGTGCTTTCTCTGTCTGCTAAACTAAACTAGATTACTTCACATTTGTAACAGAGAATATATGTGGGCATTTGTTGCAGAGTCTCTGATGAAATAGATGCATGGAGCTGGGATTCTGGTCTCTGCAAGATGCCATCTTACTAAATAACACTTGGAGTTACAAGCTGCCAGCAGAATTGGCTCTGATGTAGTAAAGAACGTCCCAACAACAGCCTGAAACCAGGGGCAATCATTTAGGATGCTGAAGATTGCTTTTCAGACTTAAACTTTCAACATCACAGGACTCCTGCAGCCTGAGGTTAGGACTTAAAGATTATTTTCCCTCTTTAATAAGCGATGTTGTTTGCTTTGCAGCATCGTATTTCTCCAAGCTGAATTTGGAGGTTTCTTCAGGTACCAAACCAGACAGCATCACAGTACAGAGGAAGAAACGGAGATCATACACAGTTTCAAATAAGAAGGACTAGAGTATCCAAAAGTATTCTTCTAACAACGTCTATAAATCTTATAATGCCTTGGTAAAACAGGCCAAGACTTCTTCATTCATTCACCACAACTTCTAGAACATTACTTCTGCTACCACCTACCACTTACTAGCGTCAGTTTCCATCTCTAAAGCACAGATTATCAAGATAATTAATAAAGTTAAAGTGCTTTATTAATGTTTCCTTGACACCACTGCAAGCACCTGTTATATCTTTCAAACAAATCATCAAAAGCTAAGTTTTCTCACGCAACTAATTTTCTTATGCAATTTTCTTATGCAATTTTCTTATGCATTATTTCTTTCAAATTCTTTCAAATTTCTTGTGTGTAGCAACACACACAGTCTATCATACTATTATTTTTAATTTTTTTTTTACGGGTAGGAATTCAATTCTTTTATTTTTTTTTTGACAATTGTAGCTGCACGCGTGATGCCTATTTGTTAAAAAACGACAACAACACCACCATTAACTGAAAGAAAAGCAATGGAGTGCTTCAAGATACAGTCCTCTGAACTTTTGGTTCCACTCTGCTACAAAGATTTCCACAATAGTTTCGGTGGGTTTGAGCCTCCAGCTCCCTTCATTACATAAAAGAAAACATCTTGTAAGGTGTTCATCAATTTGACACAATCCAACTGCTACCAGGAAAAAGTCTGTGCTGAGAAAGCTGCTTTGAGCTTGGAAATGTACTCACAGTCCAAGTCATCTGCTTGATTGCTCCATTACTGCTTATTTATAAAGTATCTGCAACACATTTACAAAGGAGCTCTGTGATTATAGGGATCTTGAAATAGAAAGCATTGCCAAATTATATAGCTATAAAAGTGAAATGAGAATCCAAACGAAGGTCGGTATGTCCGCATCTAAATACAACAAATACTGCACAAGATTGGATGATATAAGTGATGTTTTCACAGTCAAAGGCATCGCCTGCCCTGTTCGTACCCGATAAATCACTCCTGTATTTCCCTTCTTCAGAACTAATCTATTGTGGCTTACATACAACTGAGCTCAGTGTTATGTCTTGTAGTTGCTTTATCTCCAACGTCAAACATGAATTAAGCAGCTTATTAGAGACATGGCCTAGATTGTACTTCACATTTATTCACAATTTTCCTTGTCTATATCTAGAAGTCTTGGTCCAATCCATATTCTGTCTTACCTTTTGGCTGTTAACATTGATAGCATCTCTTTTTACTGGACTCTCAATGCCCACTGATGTTTTATGCATAATGATGCTCAAATTTAATTGAGCTGTAAGCTTCAGTTTAATTATGAGCCTTCATGGTACCTTCAGCACTTTTTCTTCTCTGATTACTGTAACTGGTTCTCTATAACCCCTTTAAAATCCTTCATCTATTAAACCACTAGTAGACAAGTCATTTTTAGGAGAAAGTCTAATTAGACTATTGCAATTATCTTAATGCATGCTCAGTATTTAGAAGGAAAAAAAAAAAAATCAACCAAAAAACAAAAAACCCACAACTTCAGTGAAATGCACCTTGTGGAATATTCCAGACATTCACATTGTATAATCTGGTTTGTACTGCATGTATCTTTTGCCTGAAATGAATTTATGTGGAGAAAGAGAAGTGACATTCCAGGAAAACGCCTGTCTGGGTGTAATTGTGTTCTTGAAATTTCCTGTAGAATTTACAGCTGTACCTTCCAGAGCTACTGTGGGATTCTGTCCCTTTCAGGGCATGCATCTTTAATGCAAATTCTCCAAAATAAAATATTTGGTGTTTGGTAAAGTCAGGTTTGCAAAAAGTCAGGTGATTTTCATGGAAACAAAGTGATCAAAACTCATATGATACGCACTTCAATAGAAATAATGAAGGAAAATAATTCTGAACTCTTATTTACTGCTTTTCTAAAAACAGACCTATCTCTAAAAATGCAACTTTTGATCCAGTCCATTTTTTCCAAGCATATATTTTAATACTTATTGTACTTCTCATGTTGCATATTATACAGATAGCCCCTTCCTACTGACTATTAGCACACACACAATATTCTTCCTCTCCACTTCCTCCTCCTGAGGAAATTCATCTTTTGGCTATTTTCTGCTTGGAACTATTAGTGGTAAGAAATGGTGCTTGCATCGGGGATCCAAAAAAGTCTTCTTAGTTCAAACTGCTGCATTTACAATAAAATCAATGCAAAAAGAGACGTGGAGAATGGGAGATACAGTTTTCCTGAGACGTCTCTAGGCCAACTGAAGGCTGCAACTTATTTATCACAGAGCATATTGCACAGTAAAAAAAAGCTCACAGAATCACAGAATGACTTGAGTTGGAAGGGACCTCAAGGATCATCAGGCTCCAAGTAACCTGCTGCATGCAGGGCCACCAACCTTTACTTCACCTCTTGCCAGGCAATAGCTGATCCACTTTGAGTTGCCTATAGAGGTTAATACTTTATAGTAAATTACTTACAGACACTCAAAAAAGTAAGTGAAGTAGAACATTCTCTCACCTACATAATTTTGGACCCCAAACCACACGAACTGTGAATAAAACTGAAATTCCTAATCAGTTAAATATTTTCTGAAATGTATCAAAATGAGCCAACTGCACTTTATTCCAACCCCCCAAAACCAGATCTCTGATCTTGAAGTCCCTTACGATTCTTTTTCATATTTTTCCTTTTAAAAATATCCAAAGAATTCTGCAAGTTTTCCTGCTATGGGGGCAATATTTAAAACCTAAATACAGAGGATTTCAACCTAAAAATACACAAGCTAACATGGGTGTGAATGTATCTGGGGAGGGAGCTGTATATTGCCTCCTTTTGTTCAGTCAGAATTGAAAATCAAATCAAGTCTAAATCTAAATGTTTTTGCATAATTTGCACACAGTGATCTGTATTGGCATCTGCAGAATGAACGCAGAAAATAAAAATAAATCCATTTTAAAAATTAGAAAGGCGAGGGTCTGCATTAATGCTCAATTTTCCCTCTTTAGCTCTAATCTCCTTACTTCTCATTGTACAGTCATTACCTTGATGTTACACATCTGAAAAAATATTTTTAGTATATTGCTTTTCTCCTCAGGATTAGTCACTAGTTCCCCAGTACATATACTCGTTCTCTGCAACATAGATCTTGACTTTCCCCCCTCCATTCCTTCCTTTGATGGCCATGTAATTATCTATTTCTTTGGTTAAATTCATGAATTTAGTATGAAATAAAATACTTTTTTTTTTTTTTTTTGTTTGCATAGAAATGAACATGAGGAACATATCAATTTCAAATCAGTGACTGGCCTTCTTGCAATATATGGTCATTTCTTCAAAGTCATCACTTTGCATTATATACTTCACCAAATGCAAGACTGAACTTTCAGTTCTTGAGACGGCTAAAATATCCTACAATGTCTCTCCAAATGGCACCGTCTGCTAAAACAGTCCTTATGGAGGTCAGCAGTGGTTGCCTGAGGAAAAGCAGTATAGAAAACTTTACAGCTTATCAGCAGCAAATCACATGGCTTTTCTTTTTCATCTTATTAGAGAAGAGACCTGACATACTTCCTCGTGTTTCTGCTATTGTTTTGAGGGGGTTTCACTGCTTTATTTCTTTCCATTGAAGCTTTCTTTAACATCAACAGTGTAATTTAAAGTACTGGCCAAATCTGCCCAGAGTATATGAATATTTTTTGTACAGAATATATTTTAATATATTTTAAATACTTAAAATTATGTGATCCTTCTTAACCAGTAACAAAATCTTATGTAAGATATACCTTCTTATTGTCTTTACAAAAACAATCCTTCCCCTTTTCTTTATTCCTTTTAACGAAGCATCACGATTTCCAAAATATATTTATACTGTCTATACCATAGTTGTTTTTTTTTTTTAATGCAGGAAGCTCCTTTCTTTTTCTTCCAAGTCCATGATATGGAACACTAAGTCTTATTGCTGGGCGACCCACAGAGTTTCAGCAAAGCTCAAACTGAGCTCAGTTGAAGAGTGAACAATGGTGGGCTGACAATTCTCAAACACAGAAGCACTCTCCTGCCAAAAACATTCACAGCTGCCTTCTCATTTCCTGAGAAAGTCAAGGTGTTCCCCTGGACCTACTTTACAGATTCACGATTATGCAAGTATTCTGGCCTTCCTTTGTAATATATGCAGATCAATTCAGTCTTGTTAGTATTACCCCATCCTCATTCTTGCAGTCGTGCCAGCCTCATCTGTGAGGGTCGGCAGCTCTTAGCAGCTAAATATGCCAACATTCACAGCTGCTCTCACTTTGCACGTCTCTCTGTGCAGAGGGGTAGTCCTTGTTTAGTGCTGTCTGCTGCTCACTGGATGCCTGCACCCCTGCATACCAAATTCTGGGCAAGAAGGGACATCAGTGGTTGTCTTTCCCGTGTGCTCACCACTCCAAAAATTTACCTCACATGGTTTGGAAGAAACCATCATTACTACTAATGATGAAAAAAAAAAAATAAATAAAAAATTAATAAGCCTCCTGCCCTGTTCCGTTAGTTCTGTTTCAGTCTCCATAACTGCTTGTCACCAAAGTTTGCACCTTTACTGCTCTGGCATGGATTACATTCCATCTCCATCCAATGCGATTTTCACTCTGTTGCCATTCTGGGTTTTAGTACTCACAACAGCAGCTCAGTGCATACAGAAGAGCTCCATGTCTGAATATTGAATCATCCAGCATATGAAAAAACAGTAGCCAGGTACTATAATGTCATCATCAAATTAAACACTTGCAGGCTGCCAAGCAATTCCCGTGACATTCTATCTGGCTATGTTCTTACCTTGTTGAACAGGTGGTTCCCTTCCACTTTAGGAAGACATGGACAGGAAGACATGCATCACCTTGTTCCCCTCTCTGTTTACTATTTTGATATCACAAACCCAAGATGGGTTTCAAAAAGTATTTATGGAATTACTTGAAATTACATCCTCTTGGGGAGAGACTGACTCAACTAAATCCTTCTTAGTTAATCCCGGTTAAACTGCGTGTTGAGCTGAATGAAAATAGAAAGTGAAGTCACATTTATAGAAAGCATCAAAAGATATTCCAAAGTTTGGAAACTGCAGAAACACACACTAAAATTCAGAATAGAGACACAACATAGTTCTTGAATAATTAATCAAGGAAAATTCGTAATGGATTTCTTTCAGCAGAGGTCTTTAAATCAATCCACACTATGTTTTAGACAATACACGTGATGTAGAAGTGGCTGAGACCTATGAAATTTGCAACAGAAAACTATCCTAGATATTTCCAAAAGTTTATTGTGCTGCAAAAGATATGATTTTCTTTGCATATTTTACTCTTGCAAATTGTACTGAGCAAAAAGGAAAATATTCCAATGCACCTTGAGGAAAAAATAAAAAACCCTCTATCTGCAGCTGACTATAGTTTTTCAAAGAAACATGTTGGAAGGAATCTATCCATAACACCAATGTGAGTAATGACTGTTAAACCTACAAAGCATGCATTTTCCCAGTTATTCTTATACCTCCACCAATATTTTGCCAGAAATGTGGTTTCACACAGGAACATGCATAAATGAAAACCAAATAATTTACAGTTTTGGTGGAATATCTAAAATCAGGAGTGAAATAAGGTCACTGATAGGTTCACTATGTGCTTAGCTGACTCACAAACGGAACCACCATTTATCAGAAATTAACTTTGTCTGGATCTTGACTGAACCTAGTTCCTGTTTACTCTTCACACTTACAAGGCATCAGGAAGTTGAATGCACTCCTCATTTGACTAACATCAGATAACATGACTCAGCTACCAAAACTAGGCTTCTTCTCCTTGCTCAATTCAAAGTATTTGAAGATTACTTTTCTAGAATTTTGTAAACAGTCCTGATGAATTTTTGGAGCTGCTGCATTTTGTGAAAAAGTCAATGTTAACAACAACAAAGACCAGGAAGGCAAATGATTTAAAACCTAACAGCTGAAACACTAAATTATTGTAGTGAATATGTCAAAGATAATCGCATTGAGTCAACAAGAGTCCTACAGCAGCTCTTTATGATGCTTCATCTGCATCTATACAGATGGTGGAGAAAAAATCACAACAGGAACACCACTAGAGAACAGAACTGAATTTAACCATCATATTTGGGCTGACGGCTCGATCATTACCTTTCCTTTTCAGCTGGAAGATCTTTGCATACTTGTCCTAGTTGTCACACAGAGTGTGCAAGTGTGATGCACAAACTCCAGTTGAGTCACAGCATTCAGAAAGGAGTCCTTGGATTTCTAAACTCCTTTTCTGAAAGAAGTCCAGATGCGGGTAGTCTCAGCCTTAGTCCTAGATTTGGTCAGCTAATGTCCAGAGCATTATGCTCTTAGAAGACTATCAGACTCAACATTTGAGTCTGTCAGAGCCCACTCAAAGACTTTCACTGAAACACTTTTGCAAATACCTGCCTGCCAAAGACCCCCCTGAACTCTCGCTGAAATGGGTTCATGCCATCAAAAACAGAAAGTTTATTCAGGTGGCAGACAACAGATTTGAAACTGCCGTTGATAAATGCACTAACTGCACTGACACTGACATCTCAAAGATAGCTAGTAATTAACAATTCACCCAGGTATCATCCACAAAATTACAGAAATGCAACTTCTTACTCTAAGAGGAGGTCCTGCTAACAAAAGAGGGTGGATGAGATACACACATTAATTCACCCAAGCCAAAAGAGTACCTCTTCTCAACAGAGTATTGGCAGAAGCCAGGTGAATACTCTTAGCAAGGTGTAATGGAGTCACATGCGCTGATAAGTAAGAAGACTTGTAGGGTTGTTAATTAAGGAGGTGAGGTGCAGTTTCTCTTCTGGTTTCATCAAAGCAACACCTATCTGCAAGGCCTCCATCCCTTACCATGCTTCAATTAGTCACCACAGTCTCCAGGCTTTAAGCAAGGGCTTAAACCACACAACCCCAGTCTGTTTGATTCCCACCTTTGTTCAAGCCTGGTGCTTGAATATAACACAGATTAAATGACATTCTTGGTTAAGCTGTGATTCTCTGTGGATTTTCAGCTATTCTCTACTTCAGCACAGCAACTCTGGAGATTTCATTCAACAGTTTGGGGATGACCGGGACCACGTCTCCCCAACTCCAGCTGTGGAGTACATTCCTGTAAAGAACTCTGTGCTCGCTGGGCCCTGAACCAGAACTTCCCATGTGAATTTTTCCTGTGGTTTGTACTAAGCAAAAAATTCTGTGTTTAATAGATGCAAATCCTGTATCAGATCAAAGTAAAATTAAATGTATGTATGTGCTTCAATATAACAACTGTGAAAACTGGTTATCTGGCAGAAACCAGTTCGTTTGTGTATTTTAGGGTCAGTAGGGACTGTTACTGTGCACCTTACAGCTTGCTCATGGTGGGGATAACCACATTGTCTTCATGGCTAGACTTTCCAAAGCAACATGCACTTCATAACTTTCCAATAAAATATTTCCTTAGAAACTCATAGGGAAAATATACTTTATAGGGAAAAGGCCGTTTAATTTAAGTAGCATGGCCAAATACCACGTTTTGACTGGCATTCTACAGTTATTAGGACACTGTATTTTTCATAACTTTTAATAATAAGTTTCACTTATGTTTTATGCAATAAACCTCTCAATCACTTGATACTGAAGTCACCCTCAAAATGTATTTCATTCCATCAGGCATATGAACCAGCATGTTATTTATAGGATAAATATTATTATTGTAGGGTTTCCAATGGATACTGACTGCCCACTGTGGACTGATTGACTGACTTTGGAAAAATATGATTACTATGACTTATTTAAAGTTTTATTGATCCCTATTGCTAAACCAACCTATATCAACATATAGGAAGAAATTCATAGCCTTTATAAAGAAAAGTAAGAAAACAAATCTAAATGAGTAAGATTTTACTTTAGACCACATTTTATCCAACTTGATCCTGTTTTTCTTTTTACAAGGAGTCAACAGTAATAAAAAAGAAAAAAAAAAGGCCAAATATGATATTTCTTTCTTCAGATACATTTGAATGACCTTTGACAGAGATTGCCTGGAGATCTTCAGTTTCTATCCTGCAACCCACGATCTTGTGGCATGTGTAAGTCCTTCATGGTCTATTAGTCAGTGGAAAACACTTTGCATGAAAATAAAAAAAGAAACTGGAAGTAAAACAATATTCCTTCCAAAAAAATTAAAAAAAATAAAAATAGGAAAAGCACATAAGCAATGTAGAATTATATCATTTCTCCTTTTCTTCTGATGATATTTCTCTTGCTACAGTCTAAGACCGAGTTTTTCGTAATAGCTTTTGATTGATAGTTCTCAAACATCAGCTCCATTCATTTCCTCTGTTATTCTTTGTCGGTAACTTCCTGATCACAGAAAAATTCTTTCACAAGTAGAAAAACCGCAATAACGTTCAATTTCATCCCATATAAACTGCTTCAGTATTCAACATGGTCTAGTCCTTCATGCCTATCTCAAATCAGTTATGTACTCATGCTCCCAAACTTTGTACATTCCAATATTTTGACTGCAGTGGTCATTAATGAAAATACTAAACAAAACATATTTCAAGACTTATCTTTCACAATGTACGCTCTACTTATTTCCTATCAGCACTCACTTCCACCTCTTCTTGTTCCCCATCACATAACTTCTACAGATGTGCCATACCTCTATTATAACATTTCTAACCACTTTCCAAATGGTGCCACCTCAATTTAATGAATGAAATGGTTCAAGCTAGACATGGTAGGTTTTGCCTCAGAGGTCCCATTGTTCTATACTTGACTGTGTGCCACCTATACGATACATCAGACCTTCCTTCTGGTCATTTGTTAATTTGGTTATTGAAAAGATGTTCTTAAACAGGTCAGAAGAGCTGAACCTGCATTTCTCCTCTAACTCATCAGACTGAAGCACCTAAATCTCAAAGCTGAAAGTATCACAGCTGAAAAGGTGTAGGGGATGGGTCCTGAAAAACACATGTGGTACACTACTAAGTCTAGACTACAGGTTATACACACTATAAATAAAGTTAATATTTACAATTAAATGCGGTGTTATCAAATATATGAGTAAATGTGATTACAGGTTTTAACAAGGAATGCATAAATACATGAGTAAAATAGGAAGAGACTAACATTTCTTAGTGGCAATCTTCAAATGTTACAGAACTAAATTGAACTTCACATTACAAAAATGATTTAAAATAATAAAAATGATTAAAAATGATTAAAAAATGATTCTGTGTAGCACTCTTTTTCAAGTCTGATTGCTTCAGTTTGTATTTTGAAAACATAAGAACTCTCTCAATTTCCAAGACTAAATACAATCACCTGTTTAGGCAGTCTCAGCCTGCAACTTCTGAACAGGAGTCCACTTTTGTGTACTATTCAGTCAAAGACAAGGTGTGTCATGATTGCAACACAAGCACACAGCATTGTCCAATCTGAAGTCTGTCCACCTGAACTTTGATCTTAATTAATGGGTAGATCAGAGATCAGCTGATACACTGAGAGCACTGCTTTCCACTGGTGGATCCCATCAATGGATACTATTATAGAACGAAGATAATTAATAATTCTTAACATCACTCAGGTTCATTTTCAAATTGTTTACCACCAGTTTATTCTTCAAATTAAGTTGACAATGTTAAAAATATATTTTAATGTAGCATGCACTGGGGCTTTTTCCTGTGGTTGTTGCAATTCCATTCTGCAGGCAACTATTACAGAAACATACTGACTACTAATGAAGTTGTTACCTCAGAAGCAGACTTCCAAATAAATAAGAATTCTGTATTCAGAAACCGAATGCTTTAGTCTCTAAAGTTATATAGACTGTCCAACACTTGCCAGATTCTTTCCTAAATCAATTTATAGCAGCATAAAGCAGATGGCTAATAATATTGAGTAGTAAATTGTTACTATCATTCATTTCACCTTATGAAAGTTATTACTTCTCTTCATGGTAAAAGAATATTTGAAAAGAGAATTTTCACAAAATGTGCCATAAAACTATAAAGTCTACATATACCCCACTTATTCACTACCTTCCCTAGAAGATTACCTTGCTTTAGCTGCCCCATTTTACCGAGATTAAGTAATCAGTTGGGAATTTTTATCTTTCCCGTAAGAAAATGATGAAGCTTCTTTCCATTTGGAGCACTGCATTAGTCAGTGCACCCATTCACTCAAAAGATAAACTTTCCAGAGAAGAAAAATAATTATTGTTTTCCAATTTGAAAATTTTGAATCTCTTTTTTTTAATTATTATTATTTTATTTTTTAAATGACAGATAAATTCAGCCACCGGGGTTAGTGGCAGAAATCTTCAAATCATGTTTGATGCAAACAGGAAAGGCGTCCTGTGGGGGAAAAAAACATTTGGACAAGTTTGCCTTGTTAGCTCCAATGGCACAGAGAAGCACGATGCCTAATCTTTGGCTATGCATGAGCTTCATAAACTGCCTGAGGGACTGGCAGAAAGGGACCGAAAAAACATCAGCTACAACCATTTTCACACAAGAACACAGCTGGAGGGAGAGATAATAATGATGCCCTTCTTATGCATAGCATTCATGTGTTTGGAGTACTTAGGAAGGAATTTGCTATTTCTCAAGAGGCTACCCTCAAAGTCAAGCTACAGATTAAGTTTGGAAGGGGTTTTCTATTCATCTAGGTGAACTCTAGACCTCTTCCTCTTGCAGATGAACAAATGTGGAGAACGAAAATGGAAAGTCACAAGACAAGTAATAGAGTATTCAAGAGGAAGTTAGGCTCTGTATCTTAATTATGAGAGCGCTCAACCTTCAAAGGGGTTGGATAAGAGATCTGTTCTTTACTCTTCTGCTGCTGATGGTTTTACTTCTGCTGTGAGTGAGCAACGGAGAACAGGCAAATCTTTGCTCAAAGACACACCCTCAGTGCAAGATGCATTCAGCATTGAAGACTTCGACAGGTTGAAGATAGCTGTAATGCAGAAAGTCAGCAGCCTTTATTAATAACAGTGATCGATTCCATGCCCTTTGGCACACTATTCCACTTTATGTATTGATAGTTTTTTGTGTTTTTTTTTTTTTTTTTTAATTGAAACACAAAAGAGAAACTTCAAGATTAAGAAAATAGAAAAATTCAAAGATCGTTCCCAAATTCTAGTCAACACCTAGGCAGCTCCCATGAACTATAGCAAATACTGCTAAACCCACCACCTCGGGGCTCCATTTCAGGAAGATCTCTAGTATTCTGAAGCCAGAAAGGCTGCAGAATTCATACTCATTCTGGACACATCCTCAACAGTGCTAAGTGTGGTACCACACTGTGCTCAGCAGCAGGTGCTTCGCACACACAGTCCCATCACACTATTCATACCCAAGGTATTGACAAAGGTGGGAGAGCTGGGGGCATGCTAGCCATCGTATCATTAGTTTGCAGAAAATAGAAATTTTCTCTAAAGTCCTTGCAGGAGAAGAGATATTGTTAAGCAGCATTGACAAGAAATACAGAGGTCCTCATAAAATTTCACTTTAAGGATAGGATGGAAATTGTCATCACACATCTTGGAGATCTGGTTCTATTTCATGTCTCCCAGAAGATATTCTTGTGGTACCTCAGGCTACAGTTCTACTTTTATTTTTTTATTTTTATTTTTTTCCAATGAGCCTAGCATCCTTCATTAATCATTTGCATTCATTAGGCGTCAATGCAAGAGAAAAACTATGTTGACCAAGATATAAGCCATTTACTTATGAATGGTACTCTTAGCTCGTTCTTTAATTGCTGGTTGTTTGTTTATTTTCATGTATCTATTCTGGTTTCCAGAGCAAAGCTGGTCACTGCACTTTGCATCGAGTAAACACAAGGCTATCCATTGTTTCAAAATGTGAAAGATTTCTTCAAAATCAATGAAAAAAAAAAACAACCAACAGAAAACAACAACAACAAAAAAGTTTAACTTATTTTTGTTATTAAAAAACCGTTTCTTCTGATATTCATATGATAATAAACTTTCCTAATATTTTCCATTGAAGATTAATACACTTCTCTAGAAAGTTATATCTAATTTATGTGACTTTAAGGGTCATGCTTTAATAACAATGATGAAACACGATTATTACTTCCTAATGCTGAAATTACAGTTTTTACATTGTAAATTTTTCCTGCTATGCGCCCTGTGGCACTAACATTTTTATCACTCCATGTGTTTCTAGTTTTAAAACCTTTACCCCTGCTGTTTGAAAAATATTTCTCATTTTCGTCCCCTATGGAGTACAGAAATCCCTAAAGGCAAACCATTAGTGATCTTTCTGCCTTTTCCCAAACACTTATTATGATCACCAGTGTTGCTTCCACTGCCTCATTGGCTTTTGGTAAAGTATGCAAATGAGATGTTCAAAATACACACTTTTTGCAACTGTGCAAGTTCATACTGATTTATAAAATGGGAAGGCTATTAAAGTGACGGAAAATGTCAGCAAGATTTATGCATGGGTGACAAATTGTATTGGAAATGCTCATTTTTAAACATGCTGGCCTGGGTTCCTTCTCTTTTTTAAAAAAGTGTTGTATGTGATACATTTGCTTTAAGGCCATTTGCCCCTCCCATCTCCCCATTTATTTTAAATGTACTCTGACAGTGGCTTTTTGACCAGGAAAATAAACAGTACTATTCACACTGATCGTTTTTACCATGGAAAGCAGGAATTATTTTTCTTACTACTTGTGTTTTTCCACGAAGCATAAAGCCATTTCAGAAAGGACTTTCACCTTTACTTTGTGGTGAAGCACTGGTGGACTAGAATGCTGCCTTCTTGGAAAAGAGCAGATATGGACAAAGCATGGGTTTTCACACACTGATTCAGCTAAATCCTGTCTGTGAATACACACACATTGGTAATGCTCCAGTTGGGACCACAAGGCTCCACTTGAGGCCACGGGCCTCCAGTGAATCTGCCCTGATACACGTTTGACAAAGACTGATGGCAACATTCATTCTCAAGCAACAATTCCATAATCAAACATAAATACCATTAAAAAAATCAATGTGTGCCACGTACAAATATTACTGCTGTTATATTTGCCAGCCATAGATAAAGCTGACACGGTATCATGATAGCTAGTAAATAAACCTTAGTTTATCAGTGCACGATAAAGAAATATATTATGACTCAATGAAAACTCTATAGTACATTTCACAATAGCAAGGAAATGATGGAGAAATTTACAAGGGTTCATTGCATTTTCAACACCAAAGTCAAAGGGAACTTAGTCATTCATGTTGAAGAGAAAAGGGTTAGGCCTATAATCACATATCACGTTATCAACATATGTAAAGGCAGAAATGATTTAAAGAAAGAAAATCAACTAACTATTGAATGTTTTGAAATGCTCATATGTAATATCTGAAGTATAATGAGAAATGTTGGTCTGAGAGCAATATATTCGTAATTGCTGTCAGCGTGTACAGCACTATAGGAATTTTTTAAAGTGCGTTAAGGCATAGCACTATCTACCATATTTAACACTTTGTGTTACGACACAGTCCAAGTGTGCAAAGTGACATGCCATCAGATTTTGCACTATCAGTCACTTAAGTCAATATTGTCAAAGCTTTTAAGCACCTCCTGAGCATGAAATCCAGATTTCAACAACATTTAGGGGTGCAAAAATGAAAGTGATGCTTTTAAAGACCAGGTTGGATGGGGCTTTGGGTGACCTGGTCTAATGGGAGGTGCCCTCACTATGGGTTGTGTTGGAACTGGATGATCTTGATGGCCCCTTCCAACTCAAACCATTTTGTGATTCTATGATTCTGCTGTCCTTTTTTTTTTCTTCTTTTTTCTTCTTTTTTTTTGTATTTATTTTTGTTTGTTTTTAAAACAGCATACACAATTATAGAGAGTTTAGTACATGAAACAGTAGATCGTTTGGGTGCCCAAAGCAACCAGAGATGCAATCTTCCTTCTCCCCAAGTTCAAAATGCTTTAAAAGTTATTATATCATTCTTTGCACTGAAAAATTCAACACTGAGAACTTAATTCTACTTTTTATATTCAGATCAGTCAGTACCAGTACCATTATTGCTCTGATTTTCCTAATTAGTTCATTAAGTTGCATAATAATTGGTTTACTGCCACCCACTTTTTATGATGCTAGAACTGTGAAAATAAAATTGATTTAGGGCCTTATTCTGATCTATTATGCTTACTCACTCACACATCCTGGAGTTTGCTGCAGGATTTTTTCCCTTCATCTCTCAAAGTCTGCATATTTTTCCCTTGTTTCACTTAACATGCAGCCTTCATTGCATTTTATATAGGTGGGTTTCAGATGTGCATTTTATAAAAAGAAACAAATAACCAAAACATTGCCAATGGAAAACATCTGTCTCTCACCTTAGGAGGTCAAGATAAAACTCTGTCTGTGAAATGTATGAGCTGAAATTTATTTTCATTGTGTTAATGGCATATATCAATGCCATGACTTTGATATCTGGCATATTACAATAATGGGCTACTGTCCCAGAAGAGGTGGTTTATCAATGAAACAAGCAAGCAGATGATGCAGAACATAGAGAAGAGTGGGGCAATTATTCTGTTTCAATAGCATGGTGTATGGCAGCACTGCAACAAAGACAGCATGTGAGACCCCCTATTTCTCTGCAGAGGACAAGGCTAGCAATACAGTTGCACAAGGGTCCATTTGATGCAGTGTCCATACTACTGCAGGTGCCTGGAGTAGGAAAAGATAAAGAAAATTCAGGTCAGGAAGGTGATTTGGATGTGCAACCACTTTAATGTGAACCCAGAGTTAACCAACACTGAGTGTGAATGGACAACTGGAAGGACTCATTTCTTTCCAAAGCAAAACAAAGCCACAGCCTCCTTGTTCTGGGCAGTCACAGCCAGGACGAGGCATCGGCACCACAGGAAATGGAACAGGAAATGTGCTCTGATACAACACCCAGTCAGCTGTGGACATCAGGCTTTTAGATCTGAACCTATAGCTGAACTCCGGCTATCTCCTGCTATAGAATGAAACAAGTGAGGCCCACACATCGCAGCTCACATGGTCCAAGCTGGAAGCCCAACCCCAGGCTGTAGTGATAAAATGAATAAAACAGAACTGAAAAACAGCGAACAGAGGTTTCCAGGAGATTTTTTTGCTGCTCTTGGCCAGCTTTTGTTTTTGGCAGTGGACTTTGCAGTTTTTGGAAACATCGGTATCCGGACACTATGTAAATCTGACATTCCCTCCAATAGAGGCAAGGAGCTGTCTTCTATGCATGCGTTTCAAAAGTGTTAAAAGTTTATAGAGACTGCAAACAGCCTGAAGTGTTATTGGATAGGCAACATGGCTCTCTCCATTCTCATGGCTACCAGATGGCTGCCTGGGACCAGTGCCGCTGGTTGTGCCGCTCACACTTCCAAATGCCAACACCGGTTGAGGGGTGGCCGGGACCTCTCAGTCCTCCCTGCCAGAAACACCTTTTTCTTCCCAGGTTCCAACACGCAAACGTTGCATTAATTGCTCTGGACTATTGAGCCCCAAACGGACTGCTGCACACCCTCGGTATTTCTTTCAGACAACAAAGCAGAACATTTCATCAGAAACTGAATTAAAAACACTTCTGAAGACACAGCCGACTGATTCTGACTGTAAGCAGCTGTTAAAGCACCTACGTAGCAGGGTCTTAGCCTGCCATTTGAGAACCACTGTCAGTCCCATTTAATACAATCGCAACAATCCTGACGTACAGCTTTAAAAAGCCCCATTTACTGCACTGCAGAGCCAATGCTGGAACTTTTCTCTGTGCAAAGATACATTCATCTTATTCTGCTAATGCTACCATTTTCGGGAAAAAAGGGCTATCAAGCCAAGGGTCAGTTCTCTTCACGTAATATCCCACTTGCATTACTCCATTTTCACTGCTCTCCCAGAATATGGCCTGGTTTGATGAACATTTTTTTCTTGCTGATGTAAATATTTTCAAACGCAAGCAGTAAAAATTTCATTACAAAAGTGATTGAGACGTTTGGGGTAGTTTTGCTAAAAAGAGATGATTTGCACATTTTTATTCAAATATACACTTGAAGGGAACTGATGTGAAGTTAGTGCTATAATAAAAATGTAAATAAAATTCATTATAGTTCATAGATTTCCTGATATCATCTTTATTGACTCAATATTATTGAAATACGTAAAAATAAATATAAAATTATTTTGAGAATACATCAGTACACCTTACTTTATCATCATAAAATGATAATGGAAAATTCCTTGAGGAAAAAAAAATGACATTTACAGTATATGAATTTTCTTATGTTTTCCACAAGTGTGATGTTACGTAAAATTAAACGTATATAATTAATGTTCCTCTGTTTATGAGCAGCACTGCTTTATTCTAACTGTGTACAAAGTCTCCTTGCCAAGATAACCCAGACCCATTGGAGCCAATTTCCCTGCAGTATCACAATATTTTTATGGTTTCTTGTAACCATCCACATCGTATTACTTGAATGATGTTTGTCAATGAATCTTTAAGCTTAATTGCAAGGTGTCATGTGCTTCATGACCTGTTCTCAGGGTCAAGTAACATTTATATCTCCCTGGATCAAACACAAACGTTAGTGTTGAAATGCAGCATTCAGTGGGTTACATGTTGTAGCTGACAGACGTCGGAGATGATTTTGGATTCTCACTGCATATTGTAATTTACCCTTAATGTGCAGCTCAGAGTGACAAGGCGCAGCTCGGATTTACAGATTTGGAGTTTTTTGGATGTTTCATCACAGGCACAGGATCACAGAAGAGTTAGAGAAGGAAGGGAGAGCTCTGCCCTGAGCTCCTGCCCCACAGGCTCAGCTCTGAGCTCCCACCCATTTGCTGCCCATTTCCTTGCAGTACTAGTTGGTCCATTCCCTCAGTCTAGGTCCATCTGAAAGGCAGCTCTACCCTTGGGTTTATTATCTGAATCATCAATCTGGTGTCGCCTGAAAGGTGGCATAAGTGCAGCCCACTGCCTCCTCCAGGTCACTGATGGAGATCTGAACGCAAAGGAGATCCCTTTTCCAGGGACTGGGTGTGACCCATTAACTACTGCCCTCTCTTAATCTGGTCATCCAGCCAGATTTGTTTTTGTTCCCACATTCCAACAAAAACAATCGTTTTCCTTCACAGTCCATATATCTCAAATGCAGCCCCACATGCCAAGCTTTCTTGGGAGTTACCCAATTTTATGAAATTTCAATGATGAAGTGAAGCTGAAGGGTGAAGATCTTCCCAACAGGAACAGGAATCCTCCACCACCTGGATATATTTAAGAGCCTACCTAGGAGTACTGTAGCATGCTGTAAACTCTCAATCATCCTGTGGTTTATGTCACGTGAGGGAGACGTTGTTTTGGGAGCAAATGTTTGTAAGTTTAGAAATGAAACTGATTTTCAACTAGGGTCCAAGAATATAATCTTTAGGAGTTGTAGTGCCTGAAGATAAATTGTACAGCACAAAGAATAAAGTAAAACCTTATTCTGCTGCCAGGAAATAGTTCACCACATGGCAAGAGGACACTTTCCTTACAAAGCTTTGTGCTGAAGCAGGTACATTGGCCCTCCCCAAAGCAGTATCGAACCAGTAGAAATCTCTGTGAACTACCTAGTTCACCATAACTCAGTTAAGAACAAATTATGGTTTCTGTTCAAGCTAGCCAAAGCCAGATCATTTTTCCTGGCCACACTGGTGCTCCATACCTTCTGCTTCCCCATTCAGAAGAAAATGAGTCAACATAGAAAAACATCCACCACTCTGAGGCTGACATGAAGCACCAGAACACTTCTTTTCTCAAGAATTACAGTAAATAAGTTCTGTATACCAGCAATTAATCTTTCCATTGCTAAACCACCCTTACAGCAATAATAGTTAACCCAGCATTTGTGATCAGCTCTGGGTAGAACTGAAGAAGTATGACTCAAAATACAGGGATAAGCATTTTGTTTTCTGTAGTGGATAAACAGGCATCCTTCTCCCTGCATTCCTCACTGGGTTTTCAAGTCTTTGCCAACTTGATTACACAATTCTTAACTAAATATTTGCCAACTGCAGCTGCAGTACTAAGTGGTGATGCTTGAAAATTCCTTTAGCAAAAAGAAGGAATACATTATTGCACCAGTTTTATTTTTACCACGTGTCCTTTTAATCAATTAAAAAAAGAAAAAAAAAAAGGTTTAAGGGTATTAGATGGCATCTGGAAATTAACAAGAACTTAAAAATAAATATATACCTACTAATAATTTTATATTTATTGCAGTTAATTTAACAAATTATCACAAGAACTACATAGACAGCATTTTCCCTGTGAAATTATTATACTTAAATGAACTTTTGACAATGTATTAATTACAAGGACATGACCACATTTATTCTGCTGATCCGGTAATTACATGCATTAAAGAAATATTTATTCAGAAACCATGTAGTGTACTTCAAAACAGACTTTCATTGCCAAGTTACGTTTCTTGTATACAAGTGCCTTCTTGCCATTTATGAGCCTTTTTCAATCTTTCACAGGGGGCAGAAAACGGAGCAGGGATGCTCAGTAAACTTTCGGTGGACAATTTTCTCTTTGCAGTTGGAAGGAACTGTAGTCTCTTGCTGAGATGTAGAGTTTAGGATGGAAAGTGGCCTAGCCTGAGTGGATACATGAGGGCAGCTCTATATGGAGAGGAATACAGAAGTTCAAGAAGTAATTTTGGCTGGCACAAAATGAATCCTGAGTTCTTTAGGTTTGAAATCTCTGTGAGCCAGCATACCTATCGTCTGAATATGAGTCTTTGAGTTTCACTCAACAGCACAAGCTACAAGTGACTGAAAGAAGAATGACAAGGACTGAAAGGGATGCTTCGTCCCTGGAGGTGTTCAAGGCCAGGTTGGATGGGGCCCTGGGCAGCCTGGTCTGGTATTAAATGTGGATGTTGGTGGCCCTGCCTGGGGCAGGGGGGGTTGGAGCTTCATGATCCTTGAGGTCCCTTCCAACCTGGGCCATTCTGTGATTCTGTGAAAGCTATAACTCTCATCTCCAAAAGGGAATCTAATTTTTATGTTTAACCAGTGTGCATAAGCACTCATATTTCCAGTTATGTGTTTACATTTCCCATCAAAAAGTCATCAAGTTTGGCTGTGACAGCCAATGCAAAAAACCCCTGAAAGATTCTCCGTAGCATCACAATCTTCCTATTAAGCATTTCACAAAAGAACGCTTTACTAAATAAGAAATAATGCATTTCTGGCATATTCTGTAAAGAGACATTTCAAATACCAGGAAATGTATTTATGGGGTCCTCCAGTAACGAGATTCTCTTGACTATCACAGAAGCAGCCAAAGGCCATAGCCACCTGAGAAAACCACCAAATGTTGAAACCACCTAATTCTGTTATATAGTTGTCCTGAAGTGTTACTATATAGACCTGGCTTTGGATTCTTCCTAGCATATCATTATTTTCATTTTAGGGAAAACTTATAATGCAAGTGAGGAAAGAATAACCATTGGAATTCTGAGGAACAGCCTTAATTATCATAACCACAGCAGCCAAGAGAAACAAGTTGTTATAGAAGAAGGGACGTCACCTCCTCCAAGTGGTCTCCCACTAAGAGAATACAAAGGAAAGCATTAAGGGAAACAGGCACGGTGGTCCAAGTATTCTGAATGGGGAAAAAAAAAAAAAAAAAAAAAAGGATTTATGTTCATCCATGGTCTCTAAATTAATACACAGGGACCTTTCCTTCATGTAACTCTGTGTGCAGAATGTTATTCTAAGGTAATCAGGACTGTTCCATTGTATTCCTGCTTTAACCATTTCAGTGAATGTATTTTGCTTTGACCAACTGAGAAATCCTTGGAATAGAAATGCAATGGATCAAACAGATAGATGGAGTTACTGTACTAAATGCAAATGAATATTGACATAAATAATCCTCATTTATTTTCAAATACTACGTTTTGATAAACAGCCACCAGAGCCTGGTTACTTCATAATCTCTATAAACCTGTTCAGAGAAAAAAAAATGCAGGCACTTTTGTTTTAAAATGTAGGCTTAGTTAATCATTTATTTTACTCAGTGCTAGCTTATAAATACAAATGTATATTCCACAAAAATAAAATCACAAAAATAGTGGGTTATTTGCTAGAGCTGACATCAAAATAACTCTCTGATGGGAAATACATCAAGTTGACCTTAAAATTACAAGCTCTTTTTTATACCAAATTTTAATCTGTATGGTTTCCATGATTTCTGGCAATTGACTTTCATAGCTAGCTAAACTCTATTGCTATTGTTTTTAAATAATCTTAATTTTCTGGATAGCATTTAAAACTGGCATAAATGCCAAACCATTACTACTCTCCACGCGTAATCAACAGCTTCTGAATAAAAAATATTTAACTATGCATAAGAGGACTGGAAAGAAGCTAAAGAGACCTATGACCAAGGGCTAATTCAGATCTCCTTCATGATACCTGGCAATTCCCTACAGCAAAAGCACTGCTGGGCCCATGTATGCCATACTGCCGCAAGGGAAGGAACTGTTTTCCACCCATTGCCATTATTGCCAAACATAATCATTCTGTTGGGAAACTGTCACCTCTTGTAAACATTTCTTTTCAAGAGTTTCCTTTGGAGGTGCTGGTGATGAAGTGAAGACAGCAAAAGAGCAGAAGTAGAGACATTAAAAATAATTTTCAGTTTTTGATTTCTCATTTACTTCTTTTTGTTTCCAGGAGTAACACTGATTTTTCCCCAACACCTTATAATTTTTCAAGCTACTTTACTTCACATGCCCACTACCTGCACCATTTCCTACTCCTTCCTTGATTTCACAGCTACACCTCAGATTCTTGAACCATTTTACCAGCTGTGCAGGATTGCTCAGGCCAGCCAAAAACTATGAAGATTCACAGAATGCTTCCAGAAATAGGTATTTTGATGGTAACCATCTGGTTGCACATTCATAGTGTCATAGAATCATGGAATCACAGAATGGGTTGAAAAAGACAGCAACGCTCATCCAGTTCCAACCCCCTGCGGTGTGCAGGTCAACAACCAGCAGCCCAGGCTGCCCAGAGTCACATCCAGCCTGGCCTTGAGTGCCTGCAGGGATGGGGCACCCACAGCCTCCTTGGGCAACCAGTGCCTCACCACCCTCTGGGTGAAAAACTTCCTCCTAATATCTAACCTAAACCTCCCCTGTCTCAGTTTAAAACCATTCCCCCTTGTCCTATCCTTTCCACTATCCACTATCCTCGAAAAACTTGTACCCCCTCCTGTTTATACACTATTCACATGGTAAATTCACAAGGTCAACTGATAACAATAATAAAAGAAAAATAGTTAAGAGAGAAGGATTAAAAACAAATTACTGCCATGTGGTTGAGGCAAGGATATTTTGGGCAGCCTTGATTTGACTTCTGGCTTTTAATGGGAACTGAAGGTGAGTATAAAGAGAGAAAGAGGAGCAATGTGCCGGTAGGGATGGATAATGAGGTATTTTGGTAGCTGAATTTTGGGAAGATTAAAGAAAGGGAATGAAAAGCTTAAAGGAAAAAGATTACAGTAATCAAGGGAGCTAACACACAGGATGGGCATGGTAGGGAAAGAGGAGATATAACTTGGTAACTGTGAGAAGACTAAGCTGCAAAACAAATGTGTAGGGAAGAGAAAAGGATTTAAGCTCACTTGGAAGCTGTGATCCTGGCTTTTGGGACAGAAGATCAGAGAAGCTTGCCATGATAGTTGCAGTATGGGAAAGGTGAGCATTTCGGGGGAAAAAATCTGGATTATGTTTATTTGACCTCAGCTCCACCAGTAAACAGTGTCAGAGTGGCCCTTTCCAATAGGCACTGCATACTGCTGGTCTCTGTTAGCAGTGGCACTTGTCATAGCACACAGGAACGTGCCAGGAGAGCTGCAGTCATTGGACTGCAGCAGCACCTTCACACACCTCTTGGAGTGAAAAAAAAGTATGGTCTGCACCTTTGGTGAAGCCTCCAGTGGCTACACTACCTACACTGATTGAAATCTGTCATTTCTTATGGGCTTTGCTCACTAATACTTAGACCAAAAATCCATCATTGGTGGATATGAGTATGTTAAGTGACTCATTCATTCTTGCTCTACCCTTAACGTCTTTTGTGACCTTGAGAATGGGAATGTTGGAAATGATAGCCCTTTCCAGCTCATGCACAGGTTGTTTGGGTTTGATAGAGCTATTGCTGAGTGATGCACAACGGTCTGCATGACACAGCTGAACAGAACACGAAATCAAAACGGTCCCTTTGGGCTTAGATATCATACTGTGCTGTTTTTGCTTAGTTTGTCATATTTCTGGAGTAAAATGGCTGTTATGCATCTGCCAATAGGTACAGCACCTATGGATGAGGTCAGTCTTTCCTTTCTATCCCTTTGCAGGAACAATAAGTGACAGTGTCAGAGTGATCAGATTTTGTTCTTATCAAGAAGAACAAACAAAGTCAAACAGACAAATATTTGGTTTAAGGAAAACAACAGGTCCCTTGTCAGGAAAACAATGTCGCTGCATGATTTTAGACCCTTTTACTACTAAAACAAACATCAATTTTGAATATAGAATAACCACTGCAAGGTGGATCTAAAGTGGATGCTGCTAAAGGTTATGCAAATGTGGGAAATTATAATTCTATCTCAATGTCATTACATGTGTCTACTTAGATGCACATTTTCTGCTGTGTTTAAGTTAAACAAAACACTAAATGACTGTGTAGTATGACATCTCATTAATATGTTTCCATTCACATCTGTGCCTTTAGTATAAAAAAACAGGCTGTTCTAGTGATAAGAGATTAAGTCCTTTAATTAGAAACAAATGACAAATCACTGTTAACCCCATGTGACGCTTTCTAAAACTTCCATCAAATATACCCCTTAAAACATTATTAAGCACAAGTTCAGCAGATCTACTTCCTAGAAAGTGCCATTTAACAAAACCCAGGCAGGATGTTAATACTGAGGCCGAATTACAGGTTGCCAATGTGTTTCCTGCAAGGGGATTGACAGGGGATCATTTTGTTATGGGGCCACCTCCAGCGTGTTGTGACAACCAGTCATTACACCTCCGAGCACAGCACTCAGCTGTAGGTTTCTACAGGATGCAAACAGCTCCAAATGGGTTCAATTTAGAGATAGCAGATAATGTATCATTCACTTCTTTAAGGTAGAAGCTTTTAATTTTCAAGGAAAAAAAAGAGGAGTACATTTCAGTTTCTGGAAATAAAGATCTACTTAACAAAGCACGCTAGAAAAAAAAAACAACACAAGAACTAAGAGTAGAAACAACTGTCACAAAAGTGAAAGGCTTAACTTGCTTTTTCCACTGGTCTCGGAGACATGCAGGCAGTGTTAGCATCCTTATTCATTAAGGACACAATGCAGTTGTGCGTTTAAAATCTGAGCGTTGCAACTAGTTCTAAATAGTAGAGGATACAATTTCATATTTGCATAGTAAATATCATCATGAGTAATCCCAACAGATTTTGGAAGGATCAGGATGGAGCGCTGAAAACAACTGATTCATGGCATAGGCACAGTAATAGTTACAATAGAAAAAAAAATACCTGTTTCAAAACACAAGCTCAATTCCCAAGTATTGCAAGTCAGATTACAAAAGTGCACCCACGTTTGCATCTTCAGCCAACATTTTTCAGTTTTCAAATATCTTTAAAAGTGCTGAATATGCAGTAAGCAGTGTGTAACTAGCAACAGGTTTGTGAAGCTGGAACTGGTGTACTTCTCCCACCTTCTCCCTGCCAGTAAACTCTAAACACACATCTTAAACAATGCTATAGTATATCAAAGCCCATTTCTTTAGGAAATATTCCACAGCTGGTAAATCCAGAGGCATGAAGTGGCTGTGATGAACAGGTCATCAGCCTTCTTAAAAACACAGACATAAGACTTCAACTGCTTGTTTGTTCATTTGCTATTCTTTGGGTTGGTTGTTTTTTTCTCCTGATCACCCACTGTGACTTAAGAAAAAGAGAAGTTAGCATCTGACAGCACCAGACATAAATGTTTGTCTACTGAAAAATGTTGGCTGAAGATACAAATGTGGGTGCACTTCTGTAATCTGACTTCAAACACAATCTAAAAAGGTACCGAGCTGATCGGGATAACAGAGAGCGTCTGAGTTTTGATATTGAGTGCATTTCTTTTTGTCTTCAAAGTGAAGCAAGGGGTATGCAAATCAAAATCCAAAGCAAATTAAAGGTACTTTGTAACTGACATTTTAATTATCTTGTTTGGGTATTATTCGTTTTATTTATTCTTCTAAATGCAAACAATTCTGGACCACTGTATAAATATTATCTCCATTGGAAGCCTCCAGTACCTCTAATAAAAACGTACAATTGCTTGGCTACCAAATCCAATGAAACTTATTCTAAACATACTGTATTCATTATAACAACATATTTCTGCACAGCACACAAAAGACATTGGAAAGAAGGGACAGTTTAAAAGAGGCCAGTGAAAAGATGTAATTAGAGCTGTGTGGGCTTGGCAAAACCCTCTCGACAAACAAGCTCGAGGTTACTTTTGCCAAAGCACTCCAGGCTTACTGGGGTTTCATTACAGCAAGGAGAGCTTAATTCTGGTAAGTATCAGACACAATAGGATGTAATCAAATATTAAAAGTAAAATAAAATAGCCAAATGAGAAAGAAGAAATAGAAACCTTCTCAATACAAGAGTTAGAATATGATCAGCATTGCGAACTGGTTACAAGTGATTGCAGCTGAAGGATTGTTTGTAAAGAGGAAAACCTATAGACGAATTAATAGGATCATCATGAGCAATTTATATTCTGAAAACATCATCAGGGCCCTTGTCTGTACTTTTACCTTGTCCATAACTATACAGGGACTTTTGTATCTTCTGTTCACCGTATGGATGTGGCTGAGCAACCAGATGCACACAGAAACATGCACTGAACAGCCATTCATTATACAGGGGTGTTTCATCTTCACAGAATCACAGAATCAGTGATAGAATGGCTCAGGTTGAAAGGAACCTCCAAGATCATCCCGTTCCACCCCCTGCCAAGGGCTGGTCGCCCCCCACCAACTCAGGCTGCCCAGGGCCCATCCATAGGCTTGTGGATCTCCAGGGATGGGGCATCTTCCAGATGAACTTAAAGAGAATTTCTCTGAAGTGAAAGAGCACAGAAATGGCTCATCCAGCATTGAATGTCCTTGGAAGAGGAAGGGAACAGAATCTGTGTCTAGGGTGCTTCAACATCATAATATTGCCCATGAACACGCTGCATGGTAAGCCCATGCCACAGCCCTCAGTCTATGTTGCTGCCTACCTACAGATAAATTCTCCAACAACTAATGAGCCTGAAATTCATTTTTTGAAAAACAGCCTCTTCCCACCTCAAAAACACCAGCAAAAAGACAGCCAAAATGCTCCAAATCCATCTACTAAACTCAAGCATGAGTTTTCCCTGAAAGAAATTAAGAAATGGGGAAAGGGAAAGAGAAGAAGGAGTAGAAGGAGGAGAAAAAAGACGGAGCCCAGAGAATTCCATCTCCAAAACAGCTCCATGAAAGCAGGGTTGGGCAGCCCAACACGACCAGCTTTAGTACCACAGTTCAATTTACCCCAAGCCGGGTTTTGGATATGTTTTCTAGGGGCAGCAGAGGAATTGCTTTCAGCCCTTCGCAGCCCGTGAGATATTTCATCATTAGGGACGTGTCAGGAAGGTGCTGTCTAATCACAGTGATCACTGTGGACAGCCATTATAATAACAGTAATAAGAATATTTAGATATTTTCATCTTCAAAGCACTTTAAAAACATCAGCTAACAGATCTCCCCAGCCACTGTTTAAAGAAGACAATAATTACATCCCTGCTGACACTCAGGATTGATGATGCCATTCTCATCACAGAAAGGTTGTATTGCTGCCATTTTACAGTTAAGAAAAACTGAGGCTCAGAGAAAGTGTGCACTTCTTCCTATCATGCCATGAAACCCCATCCTGGTGCTCTTGGACCTCCACTGAAATACTGCACTTGGTAGGGTCAGAATAACCTGGGGACATAAGAAATTTCAAGAATCTGTTCAGGGATTTGTTGTTTTCAATCTAAATTGGGATTTGCAAGAACCCAGGATTTTATCTCCTGCACACCGTCATCAAGGAGATGTGTGGAAAAGGCAAGGGAGGCAAAATAACCATTGCTGCTACTTATGATTCTTTTACTTTACCCTTCCAAAAAAAAAAAAAACAACAAAAAACAAACACAAAACAAAACACCAAAAACCCAGCCATTTATTTTAGGGAAACTTTTGAAACTGTTAAAAAGAAAACTGGTAATCCAATTTATGTGCAAGGATGTCCCCACGTGCTCCATGCCAATGTTAGGTGGAGAAAACCACTGTGGGTGCACGCAGCAACATATCAATTTGTTTTATGCTCATGTTGGTTGAATTTAATTGTAATCATCAGCTTTCTGAACATAATTTGAATCTACATTAATGTCTCTCTGGAAGCATGGCCTCAGATAGATGGATGGCTGGTAGGCACCTTCCTTATGTCTGACATGGTTCTGTCACCTAGCCTGGGACATAAGTTGCCATTGTACAAAAGAAAATAGCCTGATCTAAAAAAAAAAAAGAAAAACAAAAACAAATATCTATTAAATGCTAATAAATAAAATTCTTCAATTAGCTCAGGTTCTGGAGAAGGTTTTTTTTTTCTGTTGCAGAAGGTTGTAGTCCAAAGCCACAGACCAATAAGAACCTGAAATCCCAGGAGAAAAACACTATTTAACCCCTAGTTCAACTCCTAATGAAAGGAAACATAGAAATGTAGCTATAATTCAACATATTGTATGGAAGTCTGTGCAAAGTTTTTTCGAAAATATAAATTACAAGAGATTATTGATTTTTAAAAAGCTTACTTCAACAATCAGCTTTCTATCTCATTCTATTTCTCTCTCTCTCGTTTATTCATTTCCTTATGTAAAAGAATTTAACCAAAGGAAACTAGCATTTTAATTCAATTTCTCCTATAAAATATATAATTTTATTTTGTCATAAGGGCTGCTTTTATTTCCAGAGTCAGATTTTATTTAAATTTCAGTCCATTAGGAACAAAACTTGCCATTTTCTGATAAACAAAATCAGCAGGGAAGCCTCTTCAAACTAGGAATATATTTTCTATCAACCTTTGTTCTAGCTGGTCTAAATGACAGGTATATTCCACTTTTCCTGCATTTAGTTTTAAAGATTCTATGGGGAGGAGGGCAAATAAAGAGAGTGACATTTTTAACAACAAAACTAGCAATCAGAAAAGCAGCCTCATGACAGGCATATGGAAGAAATGGGAGGAAAAAAAAAAAGCATATATATATAACCCATCGCTTTGGACCACCAAAGAGGACTAACATGAGTCATTAACAGAAAACCGTTAATTTTCCTCCCTGTGACTGTTGTTTCTAGAAGTACTCAAACCTTTGCAATTCAGTCATTTAACTGTTTCTTGGTAGGCTGGAAATGAGACTCCAAGGAATTTATTTAAACTCTTTTTTTTTTTTTTAATTAAATAGATATTAATGTAGAGTTTGTTACAAAATATGAAATTTGAATGCTTGAAGCTGCACTTGGCTTAGCCAAAACCTGAATGGAGACATGACAGCTTTTGTGTGTGACGATGATGTTCTGCAGTGTCACGTCCTGTTTGGACAAAGTCAGAACTTCACCCCATGGGCTGCATCGAAAGATGTGTGGCCAGCAGGTCCAAGGGACCACTTCTGTCCTTATGAGGAAGCTGAGAGCTGCATATGAGCTCTGGGGCCTCCAGCTAAAGAAAGACATGGAAAGGGTCCAGGGAAGGGCTACTAGGACTCCCAGATGGCTGGAGCCTGTCTGCAAGCTGAGACAGTTGGGACTGTTCAGCCGGGATAACAGAAGGCTATGGGGAAATCTCACTGCAGACTTCAAATGCTGAAAGGGAACTTCATAACAAATATGGAGAATGGCTTTTTACAGTGGCACGTAGTGATTGGACAAGGGGTAATGGTTTTAAACCCAAAGAGGAGGGAATTTTCTTACCCTGAGGTGAAGAGGCACTGGCACTGCTGCCCAGAGCTGCAGGTGCCCCATCCCTGGATGTGTCCGAGGCCATGGAGGGCCCTGGGCAACCTGAGGGGGTGGGGGGCACCCAGCCCATGGCAGGGGTGGAACACAGTGTGCTTTAAGGTACCTTCCAACTCAACCATTCTATGGTTCCCCTCAGTGGCTGCAGTCTCAAAAATCCTTAATTTACATGTATGGCAATGGCAACTCGGGTTGCTTCTGATGCTTTAGAAATAGGAAACCGGAGCTAAGAAGAGTGGCAGGAGGGGGTATTTCAGCACATCCGCCTCTAAAATGTTTCCTGACCACCAAGAAGTGCTCCTCCTGGAAAACATTAATGATCAAAACTATAGATAGAGCCTGTAGGCCACAAATGAGTTTCTTTCAGTTTTCATGTTTGTTTGCTTGTTTTTGTTTTTTGCTCTTTTGAAGGTTATTACTGCACATTTTCAGCACAGTAAAGGAATAGGCCATTGGCCATATCTAGACTGTATCCAGCAGCCAGCACGTGACCCACCGAAGTCTCCCAAAGTGTCCAACAACGTGGCTTTGTTTCACTCAATCTCTTTTCTAGCACAGCTTTTCTCATTTAAAGAGTCCAGATTCTTCTGATCTTTGTTTTGGTTTTTAGTCATTTTGACATAAGAATTCACAGAGTATTCCAAGAGGTGGGGGGAAAAGAGGAAAACTAAGGCGCTATTTCAGCCCTAAGAGACTTAAAGGATTATTTCCTTGTAAAATACAAATGACAGTTCTCCTGTAGTGTTTCTCCTACATAATGCACATGTTAATCCTTAATTTCCTTCACCAGGAGCAGCGTAATCCTCCTCCTGCAGAAACCACAGCACCACTGCTGCTGAGAAAACAAGAACATGAGATGTTCCTCTATTCAAAGACTGCAAAAGGCAATTTCCCCATCCAGCTTTATGGGTTGTCCTTGTCATCAATCACACAGTTCTAACATAGATAGATGGAACTCTTTAGACAATACCTATGTTGCTTTTAGTACCCAGTTTCAAGCAAATTCCTACCTTAAAAAAAGTATGTGGCAAGAGCTGTTTTTACTTGAACTACTGCAACAAGCTGCAATGAAATAAACATTAATATATAGCAGAGATTTCCATGAGTGTGTCACAATCCACTTGTTTGACTGTTGCTTTTTATCACTTCCTAATGATTCGTCATGCAGGGACTGTGCCATTAATCTTATGCAGGTTCAGTAAATTAGCTTGTAAATAACATCTTTAAATATAAAAGTAAATCCAATGCATGTAGAAACAAATTTATCACACTGTATTATTTTTTTTTTTAAAGGAGGAAAAGAAAGAAAATCACCACTCTGCAGTAGAACTATGATGAAAGAAGGAAATGGAAGCAATGTTTGGTCTCCAAAATCCATTAATGTGAGTTCAAGACTGAAAATGAAGAAGAATCATAGAATCACAGAATCACAGAATGGCCCAGGTTGGAAGGAACCTCAAGGATCATGAATCTCAACCCCCCTGCCACATGCAGGGCCACCAACATTTAATACTAGACCAGGCTGCCCAGGGTCCCACCCAACCTGGCCTTGAACACCTCCAGGGATGGAACATCCACAGCCTCTCTGGGCAGCCTGTTAAAGAAATCCAGGAGAGTGTGTGTGGGGAGGAATGAGAACATAAATGTTCTGAACACACTTGTAGAAAGGACAGAAAAGTGGCTGGAAAACCACACTAAAATCCACTGTCTATTTATGGTGATGTTATCACTGAGACTGTATATCATTGGGCATTAGCTCTTCAAAATAATTACTCTTCAGCCACTCCTGTACATTGATTTATTCTCCTAGCTATAACTGAAAGAATAGTTACCTTCCTAATTAGTTCTACCTACAGTTTGAGTGCCCATTAATCTGATAATGATATTAAGAGCGGAACCAGTTGGGGGGATTTTGGCAATCACAGACAGTGAAAATCCTGAGCTTTGTGGTGCCCCTCAGCCCTGGTTTGGCTGCACCAGAGCACAGTGAGAGGAGAGCCAGCTCCTGGGATGGGCACTGGGACATTCTGTGTGTGATTTCTAAGCAAGGAGTTAACCCCTCAATTCACCCAACACCAGCATGTTGCTGGAAGTTTAGAGAAGGGAAATAGCCTCTCCGCAGACACACGTGGGAAAAAGAAATTTGCTCACCTAACATATTTCCCACAAGGATCAAAAGATGCACACACAGTGCAGTACTTTGTATGTTTCATATGTATAAATGCATCCTCTGATTTTTCAAAGTCATCATCTAGAAAAAAAAATAAATCATCTCATCTTCTGACTATCCCTTTGTACACACAGTGGAAAGTTTTCTATTCTGTTTTAGAGTTCTTCAGGGATTTTCGCTCTATCTTTGTTCGTTTTTTTTTCCCCTGTTTGATCACCATAGGCAGAAAAATCTACAGATCCTCATAGCAGCCAATCCACCCAGCTCCTTCATTTATCCTCTGCTGAAGCAAGGTTCACAAGGCGTGGAGCTATTTGCTCGTTGTCTTTCTGATCTGCACTTGGGATAGACCCAATGCCAGGAGAGGCCACAGCCCCTGTCCCTGCCCTGCACCAGAGCACGATCCCAGAGATTAACACCACTTGGTCCTGCTATGGGTGTTGTTGTATCATGGCAACTGGCTTAGGTTTCATTGCATTCTGACTGGACATCTTTTGTTGGTAATCTTCCTGTTAAGGTATAGCACGAAGCATTATATTTCATACTCTGTTCTCCTAAATACTTTCAGAGATGCTCAACAGTAAAGCTTTTGAGTTCCACCTCCTTCTGTTCCATCTTCTCCTGACTAATCTTCTACAAGTTTCATGATCATTTGTTTTTTTCCACCTACACCTTTCTGTGCTCAGCAATCACCCTCTACTAAGTGAACCGAGTCTGTACTGCACAGTACTCTAAATTCATCCAGCTATTTTTATACACCCAGATAAGGATTTAATCAAGCAGCAACCTGAATGAGGCCATCACTGCTATCTCCAGCAGTACCTACCCCACTTCTCCAACCACAGCACCCATGGAGCCTGCAGAAAAGAAGCTCTGAAAGACGTTGGATTTCATCTAGGTCTGTGCGAATGGTTTCTGATGTCATCTCTAGAATTCTTATAACATCCACCCCAAGATATGGTTCCATTCTAGCAGCAGAGCATTAGGGATCTATACAGACACTTGTTAAGACTTTGAGCATTCAACAGCTGAGGGCTGCAGGCAGCAAATAATTTAGTTTTGTGCTAGTAGGCAGTCTACTCAGTTATCCAAGAGATCCTGGTGGTATCTAAATTCCCACTTCGTCTTTATAAAAAATACTCAAGCAATACATATTGCAAAACACTTGTCTCTAGTAATTAAAGTGTAAGCGGTAATGCTAAGACACTGCATTGTCGAAAGCAAGAAATTCAACATTTCTCTAAGATTAATGTCCTGCTCCTGTAACTTGGTTGTTCTTGGTTTAAGTATTCAACATAATGCTACTCATTACAGAGAGCGGTGACATCTCTATCCAACGGGGAAATATGGTTCAAGTCAGCTTTTGTGTTTAAATATTAGTAGTAAATTCAAATTCAATTTCACATGATCAGTGTATGTGACACTAACTACATCAAGGTAGACTTGGGGATTTCTCAACTCTATATTGAAGAGAATTACATGACTGAAAACTAATTAGGGAAGCACATAAAGTGAATTTATTTAGTATTCTCTTGTATGTAGTTAACTTAAAGTAATGTATCAAATTTTCTACAGAAAAAAAAATGTGGCTACATAATACTGAACAAAATGCATCAGAAATCAGATCAAGGAAATTATCTTTTTCTTTTAAAACCGAAAATGTTTAAGCTGTAATGACAAAATCATAATAGGGGGAGAAGAGGAAGTGCTCTGGTACCACATATCACAAAGGGAATAAGAAACAGCTGCAATGCAAATAAGCAAAAAGCAGTGGAATGATATTTGTCTCCTCTGACCATGCGGCACCTGAGCAGTGTCTCCAAGCCCTGGCATATTCCCACAGTAGCAGTACCCCATGATGCTGTGCAGTCATAGTGGGCTTCCCGATCTCAATCTCCCAGGTTAACTTTTCTGCCAATTCTATCTTTTTTTTTTCCTCATTTTCTTTTAACGTTCTAAGGAGTCAGAGATCAACACTGTATTCTGAATGCATGGCATGAGCAACAAAACACTATCTACAAATGAGTAGTAAATGTTTTATAATGCTTTTGCTGCATGTTATAAATGATAAATAGTTGACAATAGATGTCTTATAAAGTATTTATATGCCATTGCAGTTATTGTCGTGCTATAGCTTTGAACAAAGCATGAAAGTGAACATGATTCTAACTGCTGATACGTATTAACGAAGTTATTTCTGATAAATGGACAAACCTGAGAGAAGCACTGATACCCCGACTGGCATTACGTAGGCATTTTTGCTTGCAATGCATTTGCTCAATTTCTACCACAAAATCACAGCAACAAACAATGTTATGAGTTGGAAATTAACAAAGAAACCTGGCTGTCCTGAAGGCAATGACACCACATATGAAGGTAATGTGCCCTTAATGGCAAAGGGATTCACCCAGTTCATGACATGCAAGAACAGAAGACTAAATCACATCTAAAAAGTTCTGGCACTGCTAGAGGGTAATTAATTTTATCTCAGCCTGGCTTTCTGCTGCTCATCCTAAGGTGCTGCACTTTTTGCAGCCTATTAGAAATGACATCTGCAGCAAGTACTTCACTGAATATCTCTTATCCAGGCATTCCGGTAGCATCTGTGATGAAAAGCTGCCTGTTGAATACAAATACATGGTGATGGAGTATAGCACTCACTGGTTTTTGTGGAAAAGCTATATGTTAATACAGCAACCGGCTCCTGGATCAAGACAACACTACTCCAAATTGTTGTTCTACCTATACACTCAACTAACCATTCCAGTTCATACACTGATCAATTCAAGAGACCAAATCAGAACCTTCCTGCAAACCCTCTTTCAGATAAGAAAGAAAAAACTCAAACCTATGTCTGCGCACTGCAGTTTTGTCCTTGGAAGGACAAGAGGAAACCTCAGCAGAAGCTGCCGGGATGCACTTTGCCAATTTCTCCTCCTGTCATGGAGGGCCACAGGGCGATTACCTTCACTGTAGAAGTCTGTGTTGTAGACACCAAAAGTCAGATAAGACAAATCTTATCCTGAGGAATACTCTATTTTTTCACTTAGGCACGCTCTAGGAGGACAAAAGTGATGAGCAAACAGATTTGGGGGACACAGTTTTAAGTCATGTTGACTGAGGAGCATGGAGATAGTCCTCTTGCATCAGGACATGAAATGCCTGTGGGTGGGAAATCAAATTCTGCACCCTGACTGCCTGGGAGTGTGCTGCAGGGCCTCTGTGTCCCAGAAGCTGGGTGTCCTTCCTCATGTAGCACAGTTCTTGAGAGACAGAAGGCTGCAAATTAAAAAAGAGAAAAGAGAAGAGAAGGGAAGAGAGGAGAGGAGAGGAGAGGAGAGGAGAGGAGAGGAGAGGAGAGGAGAGGAGAGGAGAGGAGAGGAGAGGAGAGGAGAGGAGAGGAGAGGAGAGGAGAGGAGAGGAGAGGAGAGGAGAGGAAAGAGGAAGAGGAAAAGGGAAAATAGAAAAGAGAAGAGAAAAGAGAGAAGAGAGAAGAGAGAAGAGAGAAGAGAGAAGAGAGAGAAGAGAGGAGAAAAGAGAAAAGACAAAAAAGAGAAAAGAGAAAAGAGAAAAAAGAGAAAAGAGAAAAGAGAAAAGAGAAAAGAGAAAAGAGAAAAG